>WAAF01014016.1:888883-902198 GCA_013400475.1 Tricholaema leucomelas
GGGGGTTGGAGCTGGATGATCCTTGAGGTCCCTTCCAACCTAAACCATTCTATGATTCTATGATTCTATGATTCTATGACTGTGGCAGTGGCACAGTTCCATAAAACTAGATTGAGGGAGTGTTTGGAGGTGAAGGGGTCAGTGAGGAGAATCTGCAAGGGTACAAGTACAAGCACAAGAGTGGATGGCTCCCAAGAATGAAAGCACATCAACAGCATAACACTGCCTGCTGCCCGTTCAGAACAAACACCACTGTATTCAGAACATCGAAGAGGAGCAATTAAAACCCCAAATACTCCTTAAATCAGGCAGACTTATATCTGTAAAATGTAGATTTAGTGATATCAC
Organism: Tricholaema leucomelas; assembly: GCA_013400475.1. NCBI lineage: Eukaryota > Metazoa > Chordata > Aves > Piciformes > Lybiidae > Tricholaema lacrymosa > Tricholaema leucomelas. Next base: position 889,232 of record WAAF01014016.1, read on the forward strand.
TTGTGTCTGGGGTTCTAATTTAAATTCCCAGAGACTCTAATAACTGATAGAACCACTGACAATTTATATTAATTGCCCTTCCCTCTCCCCTGCCTCCTTCCCCAAAGAAAGGAATTGGAAGTGAGAGGAAAAGGTAAGCACACCCAAATAAATCAGTCTCACTCCGTTTGGAAGTTAAAAGGGAAAAAGGTTTAACAAGTAAGTAAAGAGGGCATGAAAGGTAGGGAGGTTACAAAAGGTAACAAATACAAAAAGATATATATGCAGCCCCAATTTCTGTGATGATGGTGACCACGTGTGTGGAGAAATGCAGAGGTGCAGGGAGCGATGCGGTGTGGTCCAGGGAGCGGTCGAGAGAGAGTCCGAGAGCGAGTCCAAGAGAGTCCGAGAGAGGGAGAACAGGAAGTCCCCCTGCTTTTATGGGACAGGAAGGAGGAGTGGGCTAACCATCAGCTGGGGGTGTCCAGACCCATCCCTGGGGAGGGGTCAGGACCACCTGAGGTCAGGTTGCGAGTTCAGGGACACTCCTCCTGGAGTGTTAACTGTATACAACTTGATAGACGAAAGACAGGCAGGTGGTTAAGAACTTGGTGGCCCAACAAAATTTCACAGCATTTGGTTTGTTTCCAAGAAGTACACAAGCTGATGAAAAGCCCATATCAGGGTGCATTTGGCAAAGCTCTGTCCTGACACGCTGCAAAGCTGCATCTCAGAGAAGTAGTTCAAGAACATTCAAGAGAGCACTATTTTTAACACAGTGTGAAAGTAACATAAAGAAATAACTGGTGTTGAACTGGTGAGCAGATAATGATCATCCTATAAACCACTTAAAAATGAGAAATCTCCACTCTGCAATGTTCAATAAAACCTGAAGAAACAGTTGAGCTTCTTCCCCAGATGCCAGTCACGGTTAGTGTCACACATATCGCCTTCCATCCCTCACTCTTCTCCTTTACATAAATATTACATGTATCTATACATTAGCATGCAAATACACTAACTCTGACATATCACTTTGCTTCTTCCCCCAGGCAAAAGTGTCTCTTTGAGGAAGAAGAATTGGGCTGCAGAAATATAAAGTTAGTTTTCAGTCTCTCCCCAAAATAATGCATTCTCAGCCAGAAGTCATGGGAAAGGTGGTGGCATGACCAGGTCATAGGATCAGAGCTTTGGGCTAGAAGAATACAAGCAAGTGCTAATGAGCTGGTGACAGGATGCAGAACAGATGGGCCTTTCCTGGGCAAAACAAACAGAATTGTAAGTTTGGGAACCAAGCAGCAGCTGCAATCAAAAAAACACCCCACAATCCCTGGTCAGGCCACACCTTGAGTACTGTGTCCAGTTCTGGGCTCCTCAATTCAAGAGAGATGTTGAGATGCTGGAACATGTCAAGAGAAGGGCGACAAAGCTGGTGAGGGGCCTGGAACACAAACCCTATGAGGAGAGGCTGAGGGAGCTGGGGTTGTTTAGCCTGGAGAAGAGGAGGCTCAGGGCAGACCTCATTGCTGTCTGCAACTACCTGAAGGGAGGTTGTAGCCAGGTGGGGGTTGGTCTCTTCTGGCAGGCAACCAGCAACAGAAGAAGGGGACACAGTCTCAAGTTGTGCCGGGGGAAGTATAGGCTGGATGTTAGGAGGAAGTTCTTGCCAGAGAGAGAGAGATTGGCATTGGAATGGGCTGCCCAGGGAGGTGGTGGAGTCACCATCCCTGGAGTCTAGATGAGTGGATAGGGCTGGGTGCTAGGTTGGCCTGGATGATCTTGGAGATCCCTTCCAACCTGGTTGATTCTATGATTCTATGAAACTACCTGACATTGTTTACATGCTCTTCCAGTTTATTACTCATTAATGTGCCTGGTGATGATGATCATCTCGTGGGTGTCAGAGAGGCAGCATGCTTAGAGTTGTCTTATAACTCTTTCTGCTAAGAGGAGTGCAGATCACAGGTAGGACTTCACAACAGCATAAAAGAAAGAAACAAAACCCACTCTGGACTTTGTCAGAATTCAATACCCCAGCTTTCTGTAGGATTCAATGAGTGATTCATTCCTCAGAGCCACATAGGAATAAACACCACCAGGTCCTCATATAATTCAATTATAAGATAAAATGTTCTGGATATCAGGTAGATAATTTTAGACACTAAGACTACAGAGTCACTCTTTGTAACTTTAATGTAATTTACTCTCATCTACCAACTAGTGCTTAACACTTCTGACTGTTATCTCCAAAGTAATAGCCCAATGCAACATTTACTACCTTGTCTATTCTCATTCTCATCCAACAAGATGCCAAAGAACTGCCTCAACTTACTGGAGAAGTGATAATTACCTTTTGTTTGTTGGCAAAACACCTTTGGTGATGTGGATTATTCTGTTTTAAGAATGGTCCTGAGCTACATCAGGGAGTGACTTTTGCTGCTAAGCTGTTCAGCTCTGTAGGCAAACTTGGTGCTTTCAAGAGTTCAAAATAAAATTGCTCAGCTAGAAAACCAATCAGCAAATTGAAACAAATGAGAAGAAATGAGGCCTGAGTAGGAAGGCACAACAGATCACTGCCCACTTTCCTCCCCCTAGTCGTGCTGTGGTGACAGACTCTGAATAATTTCCATTTTGAAACTACCACAATTTTAAATTCAGAAAAGATATCAAAACCAAAGCAGACTTCTAAAGAGGCTGAGGAACAAGATGTAAGACCCTTGAAAGCAAAAGACGATTGTGCATGTGTGGTTCCCATGCATAAAACCACAATGAAGCTATGCAGGCTGCTGTCAAGTGAGCTGCCATGAGTGCAGCTGTGCTGCAGTTGCTGAGCTCAGATGGCTGAACAGTACCTGACTCCAAAAGGGAAAAAAGGGGTCCTTTAGGACTGAAGGTCAAAGTAGAAGAGGAAGAATGACTATCCTCCACTTATGAAGTAACTGTAAAAGTACTTTAACTTAATGCATAGAATAGAATAGAATAGAATAGGAATAGAACCAACCAGGTTGGAAGAGACCTCCAAGATCATCCAGTCCAACCTAGCACCCAGCCCTATCCAGTCAACTAGACCATGGCACTAAGTGCCTCAGCCAGGCTTTTCTTGAACACCCCCAGGGATGGTGATTCCACCACCTCCCTGGGCAGCCCATTCCAATGCCAATCACTCTCTCTGGCAAGAACTTCTTCCTAACACCCAGCCTCTATTTCCCCCAGCACAACTTGAGACTGTGTTCCCTTGTCCTGTTGCTGGTTGCCTGGGAGAAGAGACCCAACCCTCACCTGGCTACAATCTCCCTTCAGGTAGTTGTAGACAGCAATGATGTCCCCCCTGAGCCTCCTCTTCTCCAGGCTAAACAACCCCAGCTCCCTCAGCCTCTCCTCATAGGGTTTGTGTTCCAGGCCCCTCACCAGCTTTGTTGCTGCAGGACCTTGCTCCACCAAGAACAGCTTTCTTATTACATGCAATGTAGCTGTTATTCTGTGCAACAGGTGGCTCACACTAAACACCTACCAGGCTGGAGAATCTTAGCATCATTTAGGCTGGCAAAGCCCTTTGAGCTCCAACTGTTAACCTTACTCTGTCAAGTCAATTACTGAACTGTGTTCCCATGTGCCACATCCACAAACCCTTTAAGTACTTTCAGGGATGGTGAGTCAGCTACTTCCCTGGACAGCCTGTTCCAGTGCCTGACAACAAGTGAAGGAATGTTTCCTAATGCACTTCCCTGGTGTAACTTGAGGAGTGGAAAGCAAGATATGGTAAAAGCAGATAGGAGAGTTTCATTAGCAGAACAATGTGGAGTGAGTCCATGGGGGTGATGGTCTTGGCCGAAACAGGGCGTGAAGATCTGAGATTCTCTCTCCCATTGAGTCCAGAGAAATCAAATTTCACGTCACAGATGCCCCTCTTCAGCACAGGTTTCTCCTTTTATCAGAAAAAAACCCAACCCTGCAGGTCTCTGGGTTTCAGTTAACTGCCTGGCTGTGAAAGATAGAAATGGAGTTAGAGCCGAAGGCTCTTCTACGTCAGCCTCTGTTAAGTGGCAACTACAAGTGAAGTAAGGGCAGAACTGCTATAAGGATTCTTTTGAGTGTCAAGATAGACTTGTAGGAAGTTTGTAAATATAGCATAGCTCCTGTGGCTTGACAGCATGGCTGACTTAAGGCCTTAGGCTTGTTTATCACCTAGAGATTGAGAGAGTCCTGAGCAGCCCATATTCCTTCTTATTCTTTTTTCCAAGCACTAACAGGCCACAGTTAGACTCTGGAGGGTTCAATCTGTGACCATTGGTCAGAAAGATTAATAACCAACGAATTATGGCCTTACAGACAAGGAAAAAATATCTTTGTGATTGAGTTCCTGTGGGCATTTGTGCTAGCAAGCAGCCACCAAACTCTGATCACTGTTTTGCACCATGCAGCTGTATTTAGAATCAGAATGGTTTAGGTTGGAAGGGACCTCAGAGATCATCTAGTTCCAACACCCTGCCAAACTTCTCTACAGTGCATGTGACAGAGCACTGCAACAGGCTGCCCAGAGAGGTTGTGGAGTCTCCTCTGGAGGCTTTGCAAACCTGCCTTGATGCATTCTTATGTGAACCACCCTAGAGGATCCTGCCTTGGCAGGCGGGGTTGGACTCAGTGATCTCTGGAGGTCCTTTCCAACCTCTAATGTTCTGTGATTCTGTGATAAATACCATCTGCTGCAGGACATGGCTCCACCAAGAACACCTTTCTAGGAGGCATCCCATCAGTATATCAGCTGTCCCTGAGAGGCAGCTGAGCAGAGGCCAGGAGGGGAGAGCTTTTGGTACTTCACTGTGACAATCATGCTAAGAGAAGTTTCCCTAACCTCCAAACTGAATCTCTAACCAGCAAAGACTTGCCCAAGCAAAGAGAGAGCTGCTGGCCCAGCTCTTAAATAGCCATTAAAAGAAATCCCAAGGAGGAGTAATTTAATGTCAGGACTCGAGAAATGTGCTTTTCTGCTCTGTGCTGTGTAGTTAATGAAGGTGATGTAAAAAGACCACGGCACCATGTGTGATATTTTGAAAGTTACTGACCCCTCCCCACTTTGGAAAATCACCCAGACTAGGCTCAGCTGCTCTGGAAACTGACTGAAGCTTTATATTTACAGCTTAGCACAATATACAAGCAACCGTGTGCTGGGCTGCAGCAAGAGCAGTGTGGCCAGCAGGGCAAGGGAGGGGATTCTCCCCCTTTACTCTGCTCTCCTCAGACCCCACCTGGAGTACTGTGTGCAGTTCTGGAGCCCCCAACACAAGAAGGACATGGAACTGCTGGAGCAGGTCCAGAGGAGAGCCACGAAGATGATCAGAGGGCTGCAGCAGCTCTGCTATGAGGACAGGCTGAGAGAGTTGGGGCTCTTCAGCCTGGAGAGGAGAAGGCTTCGAGGAGACCTTAGAGTGGCTTTCCAGTATCTGAAGGGAGCCTACAGGAAGGCTGGGGAGGGACTCTTTACACGGTCTAGTAATGTCAGGACGAGGGGGAATGGGTTTAAGCTGGAGGAGGGGAGATTCAGACTGGATGCTAGGAGGAAGTTCTTTACAGTGAGGGTGGTGAGACACTGGCACAGGTTGCCCAGGGAGGTTGTGGATGCTTCCTCCCTGGAGGCGTTTAAGGCCAGGCTGGATGAGGCCTTGAGCAACCTGCTCTAGTGGGAGGTGTCCCTGCCTATGGCAGGGGTTGGAGCTGGATGATCCTTGAGGTCCCTTCCAACCTAAACCATTCTATGATTCTATGATTCTGTGATTCTATATTTACAATATATACACAGTTACATGCAGAAATATACAAGGTAAAAGGTAATACAGAAACACAACAGCCCTCCCAGAAACCTGAGTCCCCAGGAGGGGCTCACAACCACCCTTCCAACTTCCTCCCACCTCCCTCTACCTTACCCAAGACCTTGCCTTATGCCCAAGGTAGATTGAAGGGTCGGCCAGGGGGGTTAGGAAGCAGATGGATTAGTCACACAGATGGCAGGTTAGGTTAGAGAGGTTGAGCCCCAGAGAAACAGAGAGCGACTCTGTTATCTGTATTTATGTTCTTGTTCTTACACATCTCAGCAAGCCTATGAAGGAAGTAGCCATTGCCATTGTTTTCTTTTCACAGCCTGTAATCTAAATCTTCTCACCAAAACATTCTAGCTAGCTTCAAACTGGCACACCGTGCTAGCCTCTTGCTTGGCCACCATGCTCCGGACTTTCTTTTGGGTAAGGTGGTTTTTAAAGGTGGAAGTACTCAAAAAGAAACAACACCTGTGGATCTTCATAGTCCAGCAGAGCAGCAGCTTTTCTTTCTGCCTTTTTAAAGTGCAGAAATTCATCCATTTCTCAGTGAGTAGGGAAAGTGAGTGTTCTTGGAAAGAAAAGGTGATCACCTCTTGGCTGCCACACCATCAAACCCACCCCTGCCCATGGTTAGGGCCTTTTTATCTGAAAGCAATCATCCCCAGTCTAGAATAGAATAGAAACAACCAGGTTGGAAGAGACCTCCAAGATCATCCAGTCCAACCTAGCACCCAGCCCTATCCAGCCAACCAGACCATGGCACTAAGTGCCTCATCCAGGCTTTTCCTGAACACCCTCAGGGATGGTGACTCCACCACCTCCCTGGGCAGCCCATTCCAATGCCAATCACTCTCTCTGACAACAACTTCCTCCTAACATCCAGCCTATACTACCCCCGGCACAACTTGAGACTGTGTCCTCTTGTCCTGTTGCTGGTTGCCTGGGAGAAGAGACCAACCTCCACCTGGCTACAAACTCCCTTCAGGTAGTTGTAGACAGCCTACAGGGGACCTCAATGCACAGTTCTGAGTTTTGGATGTTTTCTGGGTGCCCAACATTCCCTTTTAAGTCCAGCCCTTGGTCGCAGGGCAGACTGCAGAAGTTAGATGTATCAGTGCTGGTACTGTGCAGGTGCAGTTCCAAGGAGGTGTGGGGGCTTTGAGAAGCTGGTTTGGAGCCAGTGTGAGCAGAACTGCAGCATGGTGAATTAGTACCTGGCGACCGGTGACAAGTGGTGTTCCTCAGGGGTCAGTGCTGGGACCAGTGCTCTTTAACATCTTTGTCAGTGATATGGACAGAGGAATTGAGTGCACCCTCAGCAAGTTTGCAGATGACACCAAGCTGTGTGGCACAGCTGACTTGCTGGAGGGCAGGGATGCCATTCAGAGGGACCTGGACAGGCTGGAGAGGTGGGCCCAGGCCAACCTCATGACGTTTAACAAGGCCAAGTGTAAGGTCCTGCACCTGGGTCGGTGCAATCCCAGGCACAGATACAGGCTGGGTGATGAATGGCTGGAGAGCAGCCCTGAGGAGAAGGACCTGGGGGTCTGGGTCGACGAGAAGCTCAACATGAGCCGGCAGTGTGCACATGCAGCCCAGACAGCCAACCGAGTGCTGGGCTGCATCAAGAGAAGTGTGGCCAGCAGGGCAAGGGAGGTGATTCTCCCCCTTTACTCTGCTCTCGTCAGACCCCACCTGGAGTACTGTGTGCAGTTCTGGAGCCCCCAATACAAGAAGGACATGGAACTGCTGGAGCGGGTCCAAAGGAGAGCCACGAAGATGATCAGAGGGCTGGAGCACCTCTGCTATGAGGACAGGCTGAGAGAGTTGGGGCTCTTCAGCCTGGAGAGGAGAAGGCTTCGAGGAGACCTTATAGTGGCCTTCCAGTATTTGAAGGGAGCCTACAGGAAAGCTGGGGAGGGACTATTTACACGGTCTAGTAATGTTAGGACGAGGGGGAATGGGTATAAGCTGGAAGGGGGGAAATTTAGACTGGATGTTAGGAGGAAGTTCTTTACAGTGAGGGTGGTAGGGCACTGGAATGGGTTGCCCAGGGAGGTTGTGGATGCTTCCTCCCTGGAGGTGTTTAAGGTCAGGCTGGATGAGGCCTTGGGCGAGCTGCTCTAGTGGGAGGTGTCCCTGCCTGTGGCAGGGGGTTGGAGCTGGATGATCCTTGAGGTCCCTTCCAACCTAAACCATTCTATGATTCTATGATTCTATGATCAAGGACATAGCCACAAAGCCACTCCATGTGCGGAGCTGCAGGTCTAGGAAATGATTTGCCCACTCCAGCCTTATATCCTGCTCTGAAGTCACAAACTTTAGCTCAACAACAACCACAGCTGTACATTGTTTTCCTCTGAAGAGGTACAGGATGACTTTTTCACCTCAGGCAGTTCAGGGACAGAAGATGAAAGCAAAAAGATGCAGACAAAACAGTGCTCGAAATCTGGAATAGGTACTCCTTCTGTAGTGCTCTTTCCCCAAGGTTATGTGCAGCACAATTAAGATCAGTGGTTCAAACACCCCAGCTGACAGCAGCCGCAGCAGAAGTCAAGCACAGCTGACACCCTGGTTAGTCACACCGTGGTTTGTCTGCTGAACCTATTTTCTCTGCTAAAGGCTGCTTTGAGCCACACCTCGAAATATTTTTGTTATTTTTAACTGCATAAATAAGCACCTGAGACTCTCACTGCAGTGCCCTTCACTAGCACTGGCATTCAGAAAGAATAAACAGTCAGTCCTCTGTCCATCAGCACGCTGAGCAGGCTGTTCATTAGAGATGCCTGTGAGCTGCAGTCCTTACTGAATCTCCAAAAGCATTTCCTGAAAAATCCTTGACACTCAACACTATCACCCAAACAGGACTGCAGTGGGTTTAGCGTTCACCATGCTGCACCTCCCCTTTAGAAAGGACCTGTCCCAATTGCTGTAGCAAGGGGAAGTGGTGGGTAAAATCCCTGCTCCTGGGGGTAGACAGACTATACTCAGAACAGCACTTCAGAAGACTGCTGCAAATGTCTCTTTTAAGGAAGTGCATAAAATAGTTGCAGATATATCAGTGATGAAAGGGCCCCACTCACATAAATATTCAATTTGAAGTTGTTAAAAAGTGGGTCTTGAAGCTGTCTCTACAAAATTCTAGCTGGGTGTAGAAATCCAGCCCTAAATCAGCTCTTTCTTTGAGAGCCACATGGCTCGCAGTGAGGCTCTTTGGCAGCTGCCTCCCCTTCCCCATGCAGCATGGCTGGCTTGGCTCCCCTCACACCCTGGTGCTGTTTTCTCACTCATGCCCAGCACTGGCAGATTATTTGACAGCCTGCTGCTATTTTTACCTTGTAGCTTCTTTACTCAGCTGTCTCAATCAGCTGCCGTTTTGTTTTTCCTCTCCCTCTGCCTGCAACATAGCAGGCTTCAGGCTCTCAAGTTGCTGGTCCTACTCTTATTCAAGGCTTCTCTGTAAGACTCCCATTATTGTCAGCCTCTTCTTTCTTCGTCCAAAACCTTCAACATCCAAGGCATGACACATTTGTCTTCTTGTATCTGTCTCTTCCAGCCTGACTGTGATAGAAAATGCCAGTTTCTAATGCTTGTTCACACCCTAAGCAAAGACAGGCGAGCAAACCTTCATTTCTCAAGACACCAGCTAAGCAGCTTAAATAACCAAGGAAGAAAATGATTCAGCAGTAAGTGGAGGTCTCACAAACAGATGGCAGAGTAGACAAGCTTTGTTGTATATGCATGCACAGCAAGGCCTTTTGTGACAGTCTTCTGGAGGGGCCGCTTCACGTGAGCAGTAATTTTACTGGCTGGCAGGACAATGCTGCAATGAGAGCAGGTCCTTTGTGCACAGATCTTTCCAACACTCACAGCTGCCTGTGAGCCATTTTCACACTTCTAACTTAAACCTCGAGTAGATAAACATGTTTTTGCTGAAAGAGAAACGAATGTAGTTATTGCTGCACTTGTTCTCTATGGCGTTCAGTTGCTAAGGCTCTTTTCTCACAGCACACTTAATATCCAGCTGTTTCAAACTGAGGTACTCCTGTGCAGACACTTGGTTTAAAAAATGGCTTCATATCCTCCATCAGACAAGACATTAACAGGACATAGAAGTCAGTGACCTCTTAGTTTTCTCCTATGATTTACAGAAACAATAATAATAGAACATGATTTTGCAGAGGCTGTGGGCGACAACGACCACAACAAAAGCGATTGGATGTTGAACAATAACACAGGAGTTGTGTGACTACGGAGGAAGCTATAGGGTTAATGGTTTTCTACTGAGGGCTGGACCATTCAATCACCATATATCTCTATTATAGCATATCACCTAGATCAGTAAGAAGGGATGGAATACTTCAGTAGCTCTTAAAATAACTGATTTTATTTCAGGTCCACAGTTGGTGCTACCTCTGTTCTTAGTTCGACCCAAAGATCCCCCCTCAGAGCCAAACAAGGTATTGGCAGATACAACTGGCCAACCACTGCTGCCATTTCACTGTCCTTCTTCTGCCCTTAATTCTCCCAGCACGGAGCAGCATAGAAGGTGACCTTGAGCATGTAAAACTCATTACAGAATCTCATTGGAAAATCTCATCCTCCATCAGTTGTTAAAGATGAAAGATGCTTTAATAAATGATATGTGAACCACAGGCTAATACTGCAAGCTTTTCCTTCTATGTGCTGCTGCAGCTATGGTCTAGGTATATCTACAGGTTTAACTCTTCCAATTGAAAAAGAAACAGGTCTATTTTCTTCTGATCTGGGTTGCTAAGGCTTGTTTCTGTCTCAGTGTGGGTTATCCATCTGGTGCTGCAGTCCTGACAAGACTAAGAGGCTTCCATGCCATTCTGCTCTGCTAACTGGGATTCCCCAGGTTAAAGAAAGGTATTCAAATCAAATACCTGGGGGCTTGAGTCTCCCTGGATCCATATGGCAGGCAGCTGATTTTCCTGCTTTGGTCTGATGACCATTTTCACCATATGGTCTTTGCCAGCAGCATCTTTAAAAATGGGTATCAATAGGTATATCTGTATTTACAGTTCCTATTTAAAACACTACATGATGTTCACTATGTCGAGCAAGGGTAAGCTTTCTAACTTCCAGTTTTACCGCTTTCAAACAAGTATTTTTAAGATTGCCTGGAAGAGTTACTGTGCAGTCAGCTGTGAATGTAAAAAAATGCTAATTTGAAATGCTTGCCCACCTTTAAAAATACCTTGTCCTTGGAGACAAAGAAAACACAAAACCAAATCAAATGATGCTGCTAAGAAGACCATAAATCCTTGCTTTATTAATCACCTGATACACACTTTTAGGGAGAGGTGTTAATTGGAACACTTAGGTTGTAAAAACCTAACTTAGAATCACAGAATGGTTTAGGTTGGAAGGGACCTCAAGGATCATCCAGCTCCAACCACCCACCATGGGCAGGGACCCTCCCATTAGAACAGGTTGCTCAAGGCCCCATCCAACCTGGCCTTGAACAACTCCAGGGAGGAAGCATCCACAACCTCCCTGGGCAACCTGTTCCAGTGTCTCACCACCCTCACTGTAAAGAACTTCCTCCTAACATCCAGTCTAAATCTTCCCTCCTCCAGTTTAAACCCATTCCCCCTCGTCCTGACATTACCAGACCTTGTCAATAGTCCCTCCCCAGCCTTCCTGTAGGCTCCCTTCAGATACTGGAAAGCCACTCTAAGGTCTCCTGGAAGCCTTCTCTTCTCCAGGCTGCAGAGCCCCAACTCTCTCAGCCTGTCCTCATAGCAGAGCTGCTCCAGCCCTCAGAGCATCTTTGTGTCCTCCTCTGGACTCACTCCAACAGTTCGATGTCCTTCTTGTGTTGGGGGCTCCAGAACTGCACACAGTACTCCAGGTGGGGTCTAATGAGAGCAGAGTAAAGGGGGAGAATCCCCTGCCTTCCCTGCTGGCTACGCTGCTCTTGCTGCAGCCCAGCACATGGTTGCTGTCTGGGCTGCATGTGCACACTGCAGGCTCATGTTGAGCTTTTCATCTACCCACACTCCCAGGTCCTTTTCCTCAGGGCTGCTCTCAGTCATTCACCACCCAGCCTGTATCTGTGCTTGGGATTGCACCGACCCAGGTGGCCTTGTTGAATGTCATGAGGTTGGCCTGGGCCCACCTCTCCAGCCTGTGCAGGTCCCTCTGGATGGATCCCTGCCCTCTAACAAGTCGACTGTGCCACACAGCTTGGGGTCATTTACAAACTTGCTGAGGGTGCACTCGATTCCTGTGTCCATATGACTGACAAAGATGTTAAAGAGGACTGGTCCCAGCACTGACCCCTGAGGAACACCACTTGTCACTGGTCTCCAGCTGGACACTGTGCCCCTCATCACCACTCCCTGCATGCAACCATCCAGCCAATTCCTTCTCCAGCAGTGCTCCACCCATCAAGTCCATGTTTTCCCGTTTGGTGACCAGGATGGCATGTGGGACAGAGTCAAATGCCTTACTCAGGTCCAGGTAGATGACATCAGTGCAACTTGGAGCTCAGGTTGGTTTAGTGAACAAAACCTAAGACATTCTTTCTATCCAGATAATAAACAGAAGCATGACAAATTCAGTGTGTAGCTTCAAACTAGCACAATGGAGGAGAGATAGATGCCTATTTTAGGGGGCAAAGCAATTAGATCATGTGTTAGGTTTATATTTTAAGGCTAAAATGAAAAGGATGTGACCCTTGCTGTGCTCTGTCTGGACCCAGCACTGCATGTATCCCAATGAAGGGGGGATTTTAATGCTGTTTCAAAAACCTGAAAGACATAATTGTAGTGGTAAACAGACCTATAGCTTTCTAATTTCCATTCAGATGAACAATGCACCAGTGTAAGCATCTTGTGGGAGGACAGGGGACTCTCAGGTGGGAGTGTGCAAGCAATGTGTCTAAACACTTGGACCAGTTTACTCTGAGCAACCTGATCTAGTTGAGGATGTCCTTGCTGATCATAGAATCATAGAATCAACCAGATTGGAAGAGACCTCCAAAATCATCCAGTCCAACCTAGCACCCAGCCCTATCCAGTCATCTAGACCATGGCACTAAGTGCCTCAGCCAGGCTTTTCTTCAACACCTCCAGGGATGGTGACTCCACCACCTCCCTGGGCAGCCCATTCCAATGCCAATCACTCTCTCTGGCAAGAACTTCCTC
>WAAF01014016.1:910795-945806 GCA_013400475.1 Tricholaema leucomelas
TCCCCCCCCCCCCCCCCCCCCCCCCCCTCCCCTCCCTCTCCTCTCCTCTCCTCTCCCTCTCCTCTCTTTTTGTCCCTCTCCTCATCATGTGGTCATTTCAACCTGCACAAAGGAGCCTTCAGAAAGTTCACAAAAAGCCTTCAGAAAGTGTTACTTTTCCTGCCCTTCACAGAGGGCTAATGGGCAGTGTTATGAAAATACTGCCTAACAGCTCAGAAATCTCCACTACTTGAGCTCAAGAACTGTAGTAAAATATATAGCTGGGAAGGACTGAGGGAAATAGCTCAGAATAAGGTATGTTCAAAGTTCTCAAATGCTTTCTGTGTGGAGTTTTACATTACATTGAAACCTACATTTGCTGCTGTATTTTAGAGTTGCTTAAGCTATTTCAGCACCACGAGATGGATGAGTCTGTTATAGGTAATAGCTATGGAGAACAGAATACTGATCTTTAAAAGCTGCTCAAAATATAGTATAAATTGTCAATCAAATCCTGTTTATTACAAACCCCCCATACCTCTGTTTGCACATATAATATCTTGCATAATGAAAGAAATTAAAGTATTTGTCCTGCTTAAGCATCTATGTATTTCAACTTGCAATCATTATATGAGTACTAATTACAAGCACCTTAAAGAGATGCAAGCCTGAGAAATGAGAGGCAAATCTGGGGCAATGCTTTTGAAAACAGAGCATATTACTTGTGACTATCAGTCTTGTTCTTTGTTATTTTTTTATAATATTGAGACAAATGTTTCAGCTTTCTGCTGAGTTTCATTACTGAACAATCTTGCCCTATATTGCTTCCCTAAATCATAGGGGAAAAAAACCACCAAACAACAGAAACAAAACCAGCACAGTGCTCGTCTCTAGAACAGAGAAAATGCAGCTATAGACCTCCAGATTTTAAGACACATATGAAATTCTAACCTGTGCATGCAATTAGCCCCTACAGAACACTTTCATAATAGGTAGAGTTATTTACTGCTTGCTAAAGAAACAAGGGAATAATAGAAGAAATTGTAAAATTGCTGTGAAGCAATTTATTGACTCCTGTGAAAATAACAAGAGGCAAGAAAGGCAGGACTGTATGGGATAATAGAAGAGGGGAGTAGGAGATGGAAAATTATTTTAACTTACCTATGCAATAATTTCCTGGGCTGTGATATTGTCTGGAGGGAGAAGGGATTGAGCTGGATCTGATTCACAACCAGCAGTCTTTTTTTGTGCTTTGAACTTGGCCTAAGTAGTCATTTGAACACCACGATATTAAGGTAGCTATTGCCTCCTGAGGAGTTAGAGATAGTGTGGCTCTGGTGAAAGATAGGAATTCCCAAGAGTCAAATACATCTAAGGATGGGTATTGCTTTCATGGCTTAAAGCACTGGCAGAGGAATTTGTGCATTGTGGCACATTCTGTTTCCTTTGCAAGCTCATTTGATTTAAGTATATGGAGGCAGAATCCTGCTGTTTGGCTTTGTGGTGAATACAGAATTAACTTTCTGAAAAATTACTGGTGGATGGGTGGATTTGCTTGAAAGTTAAATAAAGTATTCATCCTCTTAAGAAATTCAGAACATACTGTCAGCTGTCTTGTTCACTTAAATTATGTTAACAATTAAAAAGAGACATAGAATCACAGAATCATAGAATGGTTTAGGTTGGAAGGGACCTCAAGGATCATCCAGCTCCAACCCCCTGCCATAGGCAGGGACACCTCCCACTACAGCAGGCTGCTCAAGGCCTCATCCAGCCTGGCCTTAAACGCCTCCAGGGAGGAAGCATCCACAACCTCCCTGGGCAACCTGTGCCAGTGCCTTACCACCCTCACTGTAAAGAACTTCCTCCTAACATCCAGTCTAAATCTCCCCTCTTCCAGCTTAAACCCATTCCCCCTCATCCTAACATTACTAGACCGTGTAAATAGTCCCTCCCCAGCCTTCCTGTAGGCTCCCTTCAGATACTGGAAAGCCACTATAAGGTCTCCTCGAAGCCTTCTCTTCTCCAGGCTGCAGAGTCCCAACTCTCTCAGCCTGTCCTCATAGCAGAGGTGCTCCAGCCCTCTGATCATCTTCGTGGCTCTCCTCTGGACCCGCTCCAGCAGGTTGACTCCAAATCCCTTGGAGGCCAGCCCTATGAGTTTCTGTGCCTGCCATTCCACACAAGCCCCTTTTTTGTCCTTACTTTGCAGATGTGGGAGACTCTCTCCATTTAAAAAAGGAGACAACTTTTTGCTGTGTGGATTTGTAATTACACTCATTTCAGAATGACTGCTGCAGGCTATTGCTCTGAGCATGCTGCTGGGTAAGCCATGGGGATTTTTACTTTTGTTTCTTTTTAAGCCAGTGAGCGGTTGGGTCCCTGGTAAGTGTGCCAAAGAGGGAAAAGAGCCTCAAGGGTGGATGGATTTTTCCCCAAAAGAAGGGATAAAAGTCCATCTTGGACTAGGAGGAACTAGAATAGGAGCCTGCAGTGGGAAGACATGAAGGGGTCCCTGAGAAGAATGCTTGGATCCCACATCCCACAGTGGGTGCCCAAGATCCTGCCCAAATCCCCTTTGCTACTGCCTGGATGATTCACTCCCATTTTAAATGTATCGGAAATGAAGGCCACATGGAAACTGAATGCTTTAACAGAAGGTATAACAGTGTTGAGATGGAGCACAGCCAAGGCTTGGGATGTGCTGCAGGATCCTAGGAGTTACTCAGGCTGGAAAAGAATCTTGAGACCCCTGCCTTTGCTTGAGGAATCAGTTCCAACAGTTTAGGGTCCTACATCAGTCTCTAGTCCTCTCCGTTTGCTTGGAAGAATCAATTCCTGTGGAATTAATAGCAAAAAGCAGTAATTATTCTTGTGTATTTGAAGGTCTGCTTAATTTTTATTAATGTGCTATGTCCTCTTGCTAAATAAAATTGATTTGGATTTGGGAGGCAGAAGAATTATAACAAATTTGTCTGGGGAACTGCTTTCATCACCACCCTAGGAGATGGACTGGTTAATGGAGGAGAGAATGAGATTTTTGCTGTTGAGTTCTGTAATGGGGCAATACTCTGTTTTTTGCAGCATGTTAGTTGAACAGTCTTGGAATGAATTAATTTTTTTCACTTAAATGAGTTGGAATAGTGGTCACAAAGAATTCCTTATGCTATGATGGAAAACACAAATGAAAGGCTCTCATGCAGAGAAAGGAGAAATCCTGAATTCTGGATGCTAGTCTTTGCTTTGTCTTTGTGCAATCCAGTTAATTCCATTTGTGCACTTCTTTGCAGAAAAGGTGGGTGTTTTTTAATCTTTGTCTGCACAGGTTGAGCAGTCTATGTTCATTCAATTGGGATTGTTTAGCCTGGAGAAGGCTCAGGGGGGACCTTATTGATGTCTACAACTACCTGAGGGGTGGTTGTAGCCAGGAGGAGGTTGCTCTCTTCTCTCAGGTGGCCAGCACCAGAACAAGAAGACACAGCCTCAAGCTATGCCAGGGGAAATTTAGGCTTGAGGTGAGAAGAAAGTTCTTCACTGAGAGAGTCATTGGCTACTGGAATGGGCTGCCCAGGGAGGTGGTGGAGTCGCCGTCCCTGGAGCTGTTCAAGGCAGGATTGGACGTGGCACTTGGTGCCATGGTCTAGCCTTGAGCTCTGTGGTAACAGGTTGGACTTGATGATCTGTGAGGTCTCTTCCAACCTTGGTGATACTGTGAGACTGTGATACTGTGAGACTGTGATACTGTGATTCTCTGACAGAAATATTTCACATTCATAATGCCATTGCACTGCTTTGCTACTGTTCTGGTACATTTGTTAGACTGACATATGTCAGCACTTATTGAGCTCTGCGTAATGAAAACTTTATAAGTAAAAGGTATTTACTATTGTGCAGAAACCAGCATGCCACTGGTACAGTTAAATACTTTGGCTGTATGAATCAGACAACATGGAGACTTGGAGTCAGTTCACATCTACTAGTCACCAGAAGTAGAGTGTTAGCTTATGGGGAAGACAAATGCTGCACTGCTTTCTCACTTGCTGTGGTGTCTCTACAGCCTCTCGCCACAGGCTAATTTCCCTGTCTTCCAGCTGAGCAGTTCTGTTTCAGAGCTGCAATGGCAAAAATTAAAAATCAGCTTCCACTGCCTTTTGTGTTTACTTAGGCAAGCAGGTAAAACACAAAAATAAAGAGCATTTTTCCTCCTCCTATCATAACAGTGGAGCGCAAGCTTGCTTCACATTGACCTCAGTGAGACTTAGAAGTTCTTAAGAGCTTTGATTTGGGGCCTCTGTTCCTAATCCGGGTTGAATGCAAATTTCTCATTGACTGGAGTGGTGCAGGAGACAGCTCTTAATTGCTTACAAAAATGTTACAGAAATAGCTTGAAACACTGCAGAAAGCTTTTCTCTGCTTGCACAGCTGTATTAACTTGGACCACTTCTTTAAAATATGGCAGTGTTCTGGTTTTATAGCAGAAGCTACAGAAGCAGCTGTATCTATTGCTCATAAATGGAAAATAGTTCCTAGTAGTATTGTGGCTTTGTTCTGCTGATTCTCTGCATTCTCTGGACCTCTACTTTCAGGCTCTAAAGCTGAAGGGCTATTCCAAATGACAGAATCACAGAATGTCAGGGGTTGGAAGGCACCTCGAAAGCTCCTCCAGTCCAACCCCCCTGCCAGAGCAGGATCACCTAGAACACCAGATCACACAGGAACACATCCAGGCAGGCTTGAATATCTCCAGAGAGAAAGACTCCACAATCCTCCTGGACAGCCTGTTCCAGTGTTCTGTCACTCTCACAGGGAAAAAATTCCTCCTCAAGTTTACATGAAACTTCCTATGCCTCAGCTTCCACCTATTGCCCCTTGTCCTGTCATCAGGCATCACTGAGCAGAGCCTGGCTCCATCCTCCTGGCACTCACCCTTTACATACTTATCAACATCAATGATGTCACTTCTCAGTCTCCTCTTCTCCAAGCTAAAGAGCCTCCAAGCTATATCAACATGGATTTTTTTGTTGGTATTCTCTATTTCTCTCTTTTTTTTTGAACCTGATCTTTCCCTAAATGCCTCTTTAATCATACTTCAGATATCAATGCAGTTCAGTTAACATGATTTTGACGTGCTTAGATCAAACATTCTGCACTGTCAATGAAAACATCCTGTGGCAGAGCAAATAAGCTCTAATGTTGGAACATATTGCAGCATGGTTCCACAGTGTCTCGAGCATGCATTGGTTAGCCCTGTCACCAACAGTAGTGTACAACTGCCAACAATCTGATCTCCCAGCACTTAAAGCTGGAATATTTTCAAGTGTTTGTCATGCTAGGCAAAAGAATACTTGATTAAATCTACAGTTTTCTTTAAAGCAGCAGTGCAGTCCCCACTTTCTGCTTTATTCATTCAGAGATCTTCTGGTGTCTAGGAACTAGTGAAAGCTAAACAATTCAGCTGCAGGTTTGCATCCTGACACACTGCTTAGTCCTTCTGCAGATACAGTGTCTCCAGGAATGAGTGCTACTTTGGACTGGTCGATCACATGTATGGACCAACCATACATGATGACTAGACTAAATCTATGGAAGACTGTATAGCGAAGATGAAAGGTCCTCAGCACCAAATAGCTTCTATCTGCTGATCCATTCCTATTATGCTGGATGATTTTCTACCATAGGCATAGACTTATTAAGCCTTTTTTGTTTGTTAGAAGCATTTCTTCTGTGAGCTTTTAATCAGACATCTGTAATCTGGGGGATATTATTTTATATAAATGTAACTTGAAATGTGAAAGTAAGAAAGCAGACACTCCATGTGCAAAACTTCAGTGACAAAACGAATTATAGAATCATAGAGTGGTCTGGGCTAGAAGGGACTTCTGAAGGTCATCTAGTCCAACTTTCCCTGCAGTAAGCAGGGGCATCCTGAACTAGATCAGGTTGCCCAGAGCCTCACCTTGAATATTCACCTAGAATAGAATAGAATAGAATAGAATAGAATCAACCAGGTTGGAAGAGACCTCCAAGATCATCCAGTCCAACCTAGCACCCAGTCCTACCCAGTCAACTAGACCATGGCACTAAGTGCCTCATCCAGGCTTTTCTTGAACACCTCCAGGGACAGTGACTCCACCACCTCCCTGGGCAGCCCATTCCAATGCCAATCACTCTCTCTGGCAACAACTTTCTCCTAATATCCAGCCTATACTTCCCCCCGCACAACTTGAGACTTCCCCCGGCACAACTTGATCTACAGAGATGGGACCTCAACCACCTCCCTGGGCAACCTGTTCCAGTGTTCCAACACCCTCATAGTAAAGAACTTGTTCCTAAATTAAATCTGGCACAGTGAGGAAGTAATGTGTGCTAGTTTGAGCCTAGCTAGAATGTTTTGGTGAGAAGGATTAGATTACAGGCTGTGGGAGGAAAACAAGGGTGATGTCTACTTCATCATAGTCTTGCTGAGAGATATAAGAATCAAAGCATAGATAAAAGCACTTCTGCTGCTGGGGAGCTCTGAGCTGTATCTCTCTCTAGCTTCTTTGACTAATCCACTTTGATTCCTAACCCCCTGGCCAAACCTCCATTCTTCCTTGGGACTGGGGTAAGGTTGAGAGAGGTAGGGGGAAGGTTAAGGGGTGGTTGGGAGCCCCTCCTGGGGACTCAGGTTTCTGGGAGGGGAGTTGTGTTTCTGTATTACCTTTTACCTTGCATATGTCTGTCTATAACTGTATATACTGTAAATATCTGCTTGTATATTGTGCTAAGCTGTAAATATAAAGCTTCATTCAATTTCCAGAGCTGGCTGAGTCTGGTCTGGGTGATTTCCAAAGTGGAGGTGGGGGACACACCCAAATCATCACATAATGGAATATTAATTTCTAATGGATATGTTCGTGCATTTGCCATCGTTATGCTCTTTTCTTCATCCAAACCTTGTACAAGACACATTACAATGCATAGCAAGTCACTGAAAGTAATTACAGATAATGAATAAATGAATGAATATGGCATCTCAGTTTACATCTTGACCTAGTTATTGTTATGGAGCACTCTCTTGCAGTGCTGTTCTCCTGGAGCAGAGGTCTTTGACATGTCTTATTCTAGTTAGATAGAGGTTCAGGAAAGGGAAAATCATATATTCTGTACAATTCACAGCTCTGGACTTTTCAGAAGTACTTGTATATCATCATTGCAACAACTTAGAAATGCACAGATTAGGGAAATGGAAAGCTTCTGATACAAACAATACTATTTCATAGATGTGATAATTGTCACATGTTCTCTTTATTTTGAAATACAAGACAATACAAAGCAAAATTCAAGTGTGGAGTCTTCTGAAACAAGTGATAGAAGAGTTGCCTGCTCTAGCTTGAGTCAGATGTGCTGCAGAGTTTATGCAATCCTTTTGTTTAGCTTTGCATACTCTTGCCAGTTCTGCCTGCTGTTTTGTGCCCTCACCACCTAGAATATGGTTCTCTGAAACATCAATCAAACAAGGTGTTAAGATTGGATTCTCAAACATAGTCAATGCCTACACCAGTAGAAATTAATCTTTTAAGTACATACAAGTCTGGCCCACATTGCCTACAAATATCATAGAAGTGACTAAAGGCATTGTCCGTACCAAAGAAGGAAAACAAACTTTAGACTGCTGCATCCAGTTTAGGATCCCAGTAGAAGAGAGGCACATACAGGGTCCAGGAGAGCCCTCAGGATGGTCAGGGCAGGAGTGGCAGTCCTGTGAAGAGCTCAGCCCAGAGGAGGGATGCTGGCAGAAGACATACGACTGCCATTGTTTGGTTGACTGCTCGTAGAGGTTGGACACAGACCCCAGTTCTTGAAGGTCGAACCTAGATCTCAGGAGGAACATTCCCTGAGGGAGCTGCCCAGCGAGGCCACATGCTCCCTGGAGTGCAAGCCCCAAAGAGATCTGGGCCTGCCCTGAGCAGGAAGCTGCACTATTGAGCTGCTGGGACCTATCCCACACGAATCATTTTGGAATTCTGAGAATTCTGTTGTATTTGATAGAAGTAACCTAAGACTGAAGATACAGTTTGCAGACCCCACCTGGAGTACTGTGTACAGTTCTGCAGCCCCCAACACAAGAAGGACATTGAATTGTTGGAGTGAGTCCAGAGGAGGGCCATGAAGATGATCAGAGGGCTGCAGCACCTCTGCTATGAGGACAGGCTACGAGAGTCTCTCTTCAGCCTGGGGAGGAGAAGGCTTCAAGGAGACCTTGTAGTGGCCTTCCAATATCTGAAGGGGACTTGCAGGAGGGCTGGGGAGGGACTATTTACGAGGTCTTGTAATGATCGGATGAGTAAGGGGTTTGATCTGGCAGAAAGGAGATTTCAACTAGTTGTTAGGAAGAAGTTCTTTACAGTGAGGGTGTTGAGACACTGACTGTGATGGTTTGGGTGCTCAAACCAGCACACTGACACAGGTTGCCCAGGGAGGCTGTGGATGCTCCCTCCCTGGAGGTGTTCAAGGCCAGGTTGAAAGAGGCCTTGAGTGACCTGTTTTAGTGGAAGGTGTCCCTGCCTATTGAGGGGGGGTTGGAACTGGATGATCTTTGAGTTCTCTTCCAACATAGAGCATTCTATGATTCTAAGTCACACCTGTGCAGAATTCCCACCACAGCCATATTGTGGCAGGTAACACACCATCAGTAGATACTTTCAGTGCACTGAGTCCCAAGTGTTTCCTGACTTGATGCTGGACATAATCCACTTAGTTGCACCACATCTCTGCCGTCAGCTTTTTGAGCAACTAAAGTGTTTTTATTAAGTTGTTGTGTGGAGATAATGATTAAAGCTCTAATTTTTTTTAGGCTAAAAAAAGTCACACCACCTTACAAACTACATCTGAGAATATCAGGGTTAGGGTAGCATTGTTATTACTCAGTACTAAGCAAAGCAACTCAATTTTCAGCTGCCCTTTGGCAGCCTGGGGTTAAGCAGTAGCCACTTCTTCATATCAATTATTTTGGGCTGTGAACAGTATTTGAGTTAATTAATATGTTAAGTACCTTTCTAGAAGACTGCAGCTTTTATCGACCATCTCATAGCTACCTGGACTCATGACAGCACAGCAGATGGGGGGATAGAAGCATCTTACATTACATACCACTTTGAGAACTCAAAAAGATTTGTGTTAATGTCTAAGTCCCAGAAAGTTCTTAACTCTTCTAGAATTGAACTGGGGGAAGCAAAGCTTTGGGATACTATTTAAAATACCACAATAAAAGCATCTTCATAGGCTGAGCCTCACTCCTTTATTGAGCTGCAAAAATAAAACGACTTGGGAGAGAGATACTCAGTGACAGAAAGGGCAACTTTCTTAGAAGTCTAATTTTCTCTTTCTGACTCTGAGTTCCTCCACACTGCTAGAATAATGACACATGTGCACACACATTGGGCAGGCAGGCAAATCACTGAAAGCTTTGATTTGATCCCAAGTGGTTTACCTGTGTCTGTGTCTTCTCTTTGGAGAAGATTGTGACTAAATACAGGACAGAACTGCGCTGATGCTGGTGTAACTGCAGCATAGCGAGGACTTACACTGGAGCTCTAGGGATCCAAGCTTCCTGATGGGCCTGCCTTTTCCTTTGCATTTACCCCATGGCTTAATTTGGAAACTGCAATATTTAATCAGAGTTTTCCTGCTTTCCTGTCTACTTCTAATTCATCCCTTTTGGAATTTTCTTATATACAGTTGAATATGATTTTTTTAACTTATCAAACACTTTCCCTGCCTTCATTCATTCTTGGGTCATCTGTGTTCCTTATTTCACATTAACTTTTTTCCTACTAAAAATGTGATGAATTTAAGGTAATCAAACACCCAAGATTCAAAGACCTTTATTTTTTTCATTGTGCTGTCTTCATATCTCATAGCTCAACACGAGCCAACAGTGTGCACATGCAGCCCAGACAGCCAACCGTGTGCTGGGCTGCATCAAGAGCAGTGTGGCCAGCAGGGCAAGGGAGGTGATTCTCCCCCTTTACTCTGCTCTCGTCAGACCCCACCTGGAGTACTGTGTGCAGTTCTGCAGCCCCCAACACAAGAAGGACATGGAACTGCTGGAGCGAGTCCAGAGGAGAGCCACAAAGATAATCAGAGGGCTGCAGCAGCTCTGCTATGAGGACAGGCTGAGAGAGTTGGGGCTCTTCAGCCTGGAGAAGAGAAGGCTTCAAGGAGACCTTAGAGTGGCTTTCCAGTGTCTGAAGGGAGCCTACAGGAAAGCTGGGGAGGGACTATTGACAAGGTCTAGTAATGCCAGGATGAGGGGTAATGGGTTTAACCTGGAAGAGGGGAGATTTAGACTGGATGTTAGGAGGAAGTTCTTTACAGTGAGGGTGGTAAGACACTGGCACAGGTTGCCCAGGGAGGTTGTGGATGCTTCCTCCCTGGAGGCGTTTAAAGCCAGGCTGGATGAGGCCTTGAGCAGCCTGCTCTAGTGGGAGGTGTCCCTGCCTATGGCAGGGGGTTGGAGCTGGATGATCCTTGAGGTCCCTTCCAACCTAAACCATTCTATGATTCTAATTAATCAGGATGAGTTATTCTGTTACAACCTTGAGCACTAAGAGCCCAACGTTTTCATCTGCTTGCTAATAAAGCTTGCAGTTACTGTATCTGTAACATAAACAGCTACTGATGTTACACAACAGGATATTAACTATGGCACAGCTTTAACTGGATAACTCAATATATTTATATTTTCATGTACAACACATTATTTAACCTCAAACTGTTGTAGTTAGGAACACCCTAAGGATTGTGCTTGCTAGTTCAGCCTGCTGTATCTCGGAAGTGTGCAGGTCTGTTAACAATTGTGTAGGTATATGGAACATATGTACAGGCTGGGAGGTGACCTGCTGGAAAGCAGCCTTGTGGAGAAGGAACTGGGAGTCCTGGAGGACAAGAAGCTGTCCATGGGACAGCAATGTGCCCTTGCAACCAAGAAGGCCAAGAGGATCCTGGAGTGCCTTAAGAAGAGTGTGGGCAGCAGACTGAGGGATGTTCTTCTCCTCTGCTCTGGTGAGACCTCACCTGGAATCCAGTTTTGGGCTCCCCAGTTCAGGAGGCGCAGGGATCTATTTGAAGGAGTCCAATGGAGAGCTACAAAGATGATTAAGACCTGCCCTGTGAGGAGACGCTGAGCGACCTGGGACTTTTTGGTCTGGTGAAGAGAAGAGGTAGAGGGGATCTAATAAAGGTTTATAAATACATGAGGGCTGAGGGGTCAAGAGGAGGGGACAAACTCTTCTCTGTTGTGCCCTGTGATAGGATAAGGGCTAATGGGTATAAACTACAGCACAGGAAGTTCCACCTCAATATGAGGAAGAACTTATTTATTGTAAGGGTCATGGAGCACTGGAACAGGCTGCCCAGAGAGGTTATGGAGTCTCCTTCTCTGGAGATTTTCAAGACTTGTCTGGATGGTTCCTGTGTGACCTACACTAGATCCTACGGTCCTTCTTTGGCAGGGACTCAATGACGTCTGGAGGTCCTTTCCAGCCCCTAACATCCTGTGATGTGTAAGTACTACCAAAGTCTAATGGATGGAGTACTAAAGCCTAGCCTGGCAATGCCAGTAAATCAATTGATTGCTCTTTTCCTTGCTTTCCCCTTTTCAGCTTTTGGTCTCCCTGTGTTTGAGTGTTGGAGCTCAGATGGAGGTATTGGGCTTTATATGGGTATTAATATTATGTAAGGTTTCCAATGGGTGTATAAGAGAAAAACCTTTAACACCAAGAGAAAGGAGCAGCTTAGATAAACTCAGCGATGTTAGATAAATCAGCGGTGCAGTCTTTGTGCATGCATTCCTTACCTCTTTTCCATGGGGAAAATAATACAGCAGAATTAGGGTAGGTTTGTTGGTGTCAGAGAAAATGAAAAACGAGTCAATGAAAACAGCCAGAGAGGAGTTTTAGATTAGGATTGATTGCTCTGAAAAAAAAAAAAAAGAAACAACTACCCAATAACAAGCCTGAAAAGATACATGTGAAATGACAAATGGCACAGTGAAAGAAAAGCAGGAGCTTCATTTCTTCTGGCCTTGCTATGCACAAAAATATGAGGTGAAAGGCTACGAGATGAAAAGCAGAGAATTCCAGCGTGATAAGAGCAAACACATCTCCATACAGCGTTCAACCGGAATGGAGAGCCGTTACCACAGGAAATTAAGGGCAAAGCCTCCGTTGAAGCAATCAGCACAGGTATATAGGTATCAAGGGTATGGTGATAGCATTTTAGAAAAGGATATTAATCCTTTGATATCAGGACATAAGACACCAGAGTGGTATCTAGTAAGCTTTCCACAATACTCCTGCTGCATATTTCCTATACTTCCTTGTGCAGTGATCCCTTGTGGTGATTTGGGTGTCCCCAGCCCCTCACACTTTAAAAATCAGCCAGACCAGACTCAGCTGGCTCTGGAAATATGAATGAAGCTTATATTTACAGTTGGCACAATTGACAAGCAGATATTTACAGTATATGCAGTTATAGACAGAAATATGCAAGGTAAAAGGTAACACAGAAACACAACAGCCCTCCCAGAAACCTGAGTCCCCAGGAGGGGCTCTCAACCACCCCCTCACCTTCCCCCTACCCCTCTCAACCTTACCCCAGTCCCAAGGAAGAATGGAGGTTCGGCCAGGGGGATTAAGAAGCAAAGGTGAATCAGCCAAAAGCAAATGGAGGGTGAGGTTAGAGAGTAGGATGGAGTTCAGCCAGCAGCCTCAGCTCCCCAGCAGGTGAAGTGCCCAGAGCAAAACCCAGAGCGAAGAGAGCGAAGTGACCTAATCTATGTTTTCCTTTTCTTCTTTACACATCTCAGCAAGACTGTGAGGGAAGTAGATATCACCATTGTTTTCATTTCACAGCCTAAGATCCAGTCCCTCTCACCAAAACATTCTAGCTAGCTTCAAACTAGCACATCCCTCAAGATTCTAATGTTCCATGTTCTGAAGTGTGACAGAAGGCCAGTCTTTGCAAGAAGTTTATTTTATTATCCTGTTGTTTGGGATTCATGGATTATCTGAAAGCTTCCCATTGCTACTGAGCTGTGTTTCAAAGCAGCGCTGATTCACCAGCGTTTCCCTGTAGCGGTGTCCTGCTGCTGTTTAACCTGCATGCTACCAAAATGAAGCTGTTTTGCAGAGGGTTACTCTCCTGATCAAAGCTCAGGAAGAGTGACTGAGGGAGCTGGGGTTGTTTAGTCTGAAAAAGAGGAGGCTGAGGGCAGGCCTGAAGGGACGTTGTGGAGAGGTTGGGGCTGGTCACTTCTTAACAGGTAATTAGTGATAGAAGAGGGTGGTGCTGGTCACTTCTTAACAGGTAATTATCACAGTATCACCAAGGTTGG
Source organism: Tricholaema leucomelas (assembly GCA_013400475.1). Classification (NCBI taxonomy): domain Eukaryota; kingdom Metazoa; phylum Chordata; class Aves; order Piciformes; family Lybiidae; genus Tricholaema lacrymosa; species Tricholaema leucomelas. The sequence goes on from WAAF01014016.1 coordinate 924,153, forward strand.
AAGAGACCTCACAGATCATCAAGTCCAACCCGTTACCACGGAGCTCAAGGCTAGACCATGGCACCAAGTGCCACGTCCAATCCTGCCTTGAACAGCTCCAGGGACGGCGACTCCACCACCTCCCTGGGCAGCCCATTCCAGTAGCCAATGACTCTCTCAGTGAAGAACTTCCTCCTCACCTCAAGCCTAAATTTCCCCTGGGAAATTAGTGATAGAACAAGAGGCAATGGCCTCAAGCTGTGACTGGGTAGGTTTAGACCCAACATTAGGAAAAAAACTTTCCCAGCAAGGGTGGTCAGGCATTGGAATGGGCTGCCCGGGGAGGTGGTTGAGTCACCAGCCCTGGATGTGTTTAAAAGTCAATCGGATGCAGTGCTTGAGGATGTGGTTTAGGGTGAACTTTGTAGAGCAGGGTTATTGGTTGGATTTGGTGATCCTGAGGGGCTTTTCCAACCTGAATGTTTCTGTGATTCTGTGATAAATAGAAATTATTACAGTGTGGTGGTTTTGCTTTCTATAATCTTCCTAAGGGTGATCTTGTACTGTTTTTGCTTTCTGTAATCTTCCTAAGGGTAATCTTGTGCTGTTCTCCTCCCTTTCCAAGCATTTGTTCCCTGTAGTGCATAACCTGAAATGTCTGCTGCAGGAGTAAAATAACATAATAATCAAGTTACTCAGTTCACCAGTGAGTATTGGCAGTATACAGTGCACTACTTGTGGTAGCTGAGTGTTCCTATAAATTCAGTTATAGAGGAAATACCAGTCACTTCTCTTTTTTTTTTTTGCTGAAGATTTGTTACCAAGAAAAACAAATAATGTAATGACAATGACAGTCAACTGCAATGCAAAAAATAGGGCACACAATGACATCAGATGTGTGGAGTGCTGATATATCAGCAACAACATGGCCATAACAACATGCTGCATGGCTTTCTATTTGTAAGATTTCTACCACTACAAGGTCAGAAGCAGACTACTGACAAGGGGCTTACAGTATAGATGACTATGATTTTACAAAACTCTGATAAAGAGGAATTATAGATGCAGTTTGAAATGTGGTATACTCTGCAACCACTTCTTCTCCAGGAAGCTTTTTAGCTGTAAGTGGAGCATAAAATATGAAGCAGAATAAGGCCCTGAAGATCTTAACAAACCATTTCTGTACACTAACAGTTTAAGATGACAGAGTGAAGAATTCTGTTTCCCACTATAAAGAGCCCTACTTGTACCATATACAGACACTAAAATGCTGTTATTAGGGTAGATAAGGTCAGAGAGTAGAAATATAGGCACTGTCAGGTTATTTTGTAGAATAGAATAGAATAGAATAGAGTCAGCCAGGTTGGAAGAGACCTCCAAGATCATCCAGTCCAACCTATCACCCAGCCCTATCCAGTCAACTAGACCTTGGCACTGTACCCACTTTTGTTGTCCTCTCTTTTTCAAATGATCTTGACACATGATTTTTAAATTTTATTTAGAGGAAGAGAAAGCTTACTGAAGTCAGGAAAATGCATGGAATTAAAAACAAACATACAGCAAACAACTCTCCACGGGAACTAAACCTTGTGCTGAAAAAGGAAGTTACAGGGAATATTTTGGAAGACGATTTTTTTAGAACAGACTCATTGGAAAGGAAGTTATATTGCAAGATTTGCTGGTAATTAGAGAACAGATAAGTAAAATTAAGTTCATCTGGAAAAAACAAACAGGAACAGCTCTTTTTTTTGTCTCAAGAGTGCACACAAGTAGGTTCTCTTATCAGCTGTGAGGAAAGATAGTCTTTGGTGTTGCTTAAAAAATGTCACAGAATCACAGAACATTAGAGGTTGGAAGGGACCTCCAGAATTCATCAAGTCCAGCCCCCGTGCTAAGGCAGGATCCCCTAGGGTAGTCTGCACAGGAATGCATCCAGGGGAGTTTTGAAAGTCTCCAGAGAAGAAGACTCTGCAACCTCTCCGGGCAGTCTGGCCCAGTGTTTTTTCACTCTCACTATAAAGAAGTTTCTTTTCATGTTGAGGTGAAATCATCTATGTAGACTTCATATATAGTGGAGTGCATATCTAGCATTTATATTCCTGAAATAAAGGCTTTATGATATGGAAAAAAGAAATTGGTGATCTCATCCTTCTAATAATAAACTTCAAGTGCTGAATTATTCATCCTTTCCCTCTGATTATGAATGTCAAAGAATTCGCTTCTATGTTGCATTCGTGTTTATTATGTTAGATTGTGTTCCCCCAAGTACTTTGAGAGCAAGCAATAAAGTCAGCTATTAATTATTAGTATTGTAATTAGAGTAATAATGAAACTCGATATCATGAAGAATGTAATGAGCGGCAAAAATGGGACTGACTACAGATCCAAGTTCCTATAGAGATAGATGTTCCTGAGCTGTCTGAAAGCATAGAAGGTTTCACCTATACATGAGGTGAAACTTCTTTACAATGAGGGTGACAGAGGACAGAATAGGCTGTCCAGAGAGGTTGTGGAGTTTCCTTCTCTGGAGGCTTTCAAAACTCACCTGGATGCATTCCTGCGTGAACTCTGCCAGGGAATGCTGCCTTGGCAGGGGGGGTGGACTCTATCCTCTCTGGAGTTCCCTTTCAACCTCTAAGACGTTTTGATTCTGTGATTTTTTTTGATGTCTGGCTGCTCCTTTCAACACATTTTGCAGATTAAGAAAGTATATAAATCAGCATGAGTGTGGTTACGTTGTTAAAAGAGAAACAGAACACATTATGTGTGTTCTATCTGGATGTCTTACTGCTTTGAGTCTCTCTTGCCTTCCTTCCTCAAAAATATGCAAGTGACAATGTCTAAAATTTGGTCTAAAATCTGTTTGGGATCAAAGATATTGAGTTGCTGCATCCCTAATGTTTGAGCTTTGTCTCAGGTTTTGCTGTTCTGGTCTTAACCTGGACAGGCTGGAGAGGTGTGCCCAGGCCAACCTCATGACATTTAACAAGGCCAAGTGTAAGGTCCTGCACCTGGGTCGGCGCCATCCCAGGCACAGATACAGGCTGGGTGATGAATGGCTGAGAGCAGCCCTGAGGAAAAGCTCAACATGAGCCTGCAGTGTGCACATGCAGCCCAGACAGCAACCCTGTGCTGGGCTGCATCAAGAGCAGTGTGGCCAACAGGGCAAGGGAGGGGATCCTCCCCCTTTACTCTGCTCTCATCAGACCCCACCTGGAGTACTGTGTGCAGTTCTGGAGCCCCCAACACAAGAAGGACATGGAACTGCTGGAGCGAGTCCAGAGGAGAGCCACAAAGATGCTCAGAGGGCTGCAGCACCTCTGCTATGAGGACAGGCTGAGAGAGTTGGGGCTCTGCAGCCTGGAGAAGAGAAGGCTTCCAGGAGACCTTATAGTGGCTTTCCAGTATCTGAAGGGAGCCTACAGGAAGGCTGGGGAGGGACTATTGACAAGGTCTGGTAATGCCAGGATGAGGGGGAATGGGTTTAAGCTGGCAGAGGGGAGATTTAGACTGGATGTTAGGAGGAAGTTCTTTACAGTGAGGGTGGTAAGACACTGGCACAGGTTGCCCAGGGAGGTTGTGGATGCTTCCTCCCTGGAGGTGTTTAAGGTCAGGCTGGATGAGGCCTTGAGCAACCTGCTCTAGTGGGAGGTGTCCCTGCCTATGGCAGGGGGTTGGAGCTGGATGATCCTTGAGGTCCCTTCCAACCTAAACCATTCTATGATTCTGTGATTCTATGATTCATTGTTCTATATACTGTAAAGAGGTGATGAGCCCATTCTTTCAGAAGGCAAGTGAGAAGGGACCAGTTTGAATTTTCAAATACCTAAACTTTAGTTATCTTCTTAAAGCACATTGTTTTTAGAGGATAACATCATAAAGGATTTTGGGAAAAAAAGGGAAATTGGAAAGCAGCCAAACAAACATCACAAGTTAGTCTGTAAAATCCCATCTTCACAGGATCACAGGATATTAGGGGTTGGGAGAGATCCAAGGAGATCATCGAGTCCAACCCCCCTGCCAAACCAGGACCACACTATCTAGCACAGATCACAGAAGAACACATCCAGAGAGACCTGGAAAGCCTCCAGAGAAGGAGACTCCACAACTTCTCTGGGTAGCCTGTTCCAGTGCTCTGTGACCCTTAAGGAAGTTCCCCCTTGTGTTGAGGTGGAACTTCTTTTGCTGCAACTTACACCCATATCTTGCATATTCATGCAAAGTTATTATAGAAAACTCTTATTAGCTTGGGCATAGTAGTGAAGTTTCTCTTAGCATCTTGCTTTAAAAGTCTTTCTTGGGACTTTGTAGAACATCCCAGAATTCTTTAGTTTTCTGGTACAGAGGAGAAAAAGCAAAAAGTCTGTAGCAATAATGCCATAGCTACGTTAGTCTGAGGATGTCATGGAGGAAATATGCAGAACAAGTGCCTCTTATTAGATGGTGGTAGTTTAAAACTAAGCCTCTAGCCTGGTTCTAAATTATAAACAAGTGTCACAGTTTTTTGTTTAAGAGTGTGACAGACTGAGATTATTTCTACTTTACTCTCTGAATGAGGGAGGAATACAGAAAGGTTGTATTTAAACCTGTGCAGGAATAGATACAGGATACATGAATCCTTAACACCTAATGCAGATACAGGATACACAAGAATTCCCCCAAAACTTTCCCTCCAAGCAAACCAAAACCCACCAAAACACCCTCAATGCTCATTCTCTCCCATCCCACATGTGTCTCCCAATTAAGCCCCAGTTGATCATCCCTTTGGGTCCCTTCCAACCCCTAACATCCTATGATCCTATGATTTACCATGGCAGAGGCCTTGAAGGCTGAAGCCTACAGGCTATGCCTAAATAGTTACCTAGATAAGGATCCCTCTGGAGAGCTGAAAGGAAAAGGGAGAAAAGAGAATGAATTGACCTTGCTGTTTAAAGTCTTTGCAGGATTATGGGATTGAACAACATAATTATGATATCTGGAGGCATCTAATTTGACCCCTGGGGTGGATCTTGGTCTCTGTAGTTTTTCAGAGAATCTGGGATAACCTGGGACCCCTCTGTTGTGTTTTTTTAAAGAGAGCTGATAGAAATGAAGCTCTCAAATTGGAGAAAAACCACAGAATTATATTTGGAGAGATGCAGAAAAGAAATTACAGAATTTTCCCCCAGCCCAAAACTAAATCTATAATCCCCAGTGCTCCAATCCTCCTTTCCCCATGCCTCTGCCATCCATAGGTCTAAACACAAGCCTCTAGAGACCCCCAAAACAGGCCTACTCCTTGCATGTTTGTCCCTCAACACAGAGCAGGAGGGGCAGGAAAGGAGAATGAGCTGGCCTCACAGTGAGTTTATAAGGAGATGGCAGAATTATGGCATTGAATAACAATCTTCTAGTCCCCAGAGGATTCTTAACCCTATAATTCTCAACCTGGGACACCCTCAAACCATGACAACAAGAAACAACTTTCATCACTGGAAGAACTTTTATGTAAGCAGGAGATAAGCTGTGGCTGGGTAGGCTTAGACTGGACATTAGGAAACTTTTTTTTCACAGCGCTGGAATGTGCTGCCCAGAGAGGTGCTTGAATCACTAACCCTGGATATTAGAATAGAATAGAATAGAATAGAATAGAATAGAATAGAATAGAATAGAATCAACCAGGTTGGAAGAGACCTCCAACATCATCCAATCCAACCTAGCANCTCATAGGGTTTGTGTTCCAGGCCCCTCACCAGCTTCGTCACCCTTCTCTGGATGTGTCTAAAAGTCATTCCAACGTGGTGCTTGAGGATATGGTTTAAGGGTGAACTTTGTAGAGTAGGGATAACGGTTGGACTTGATGATCCTGGGGGTCTTTTCCAACCTGTGATTCTGTGAGTATGAGATTTGGATAAGAGGGCTGTTGGTTAAAAAGCAAATAAATATGCATAACTATAGCATTTCTTCATTTGCTGTTGATTTGTTACAATGATTGACTTTTAACTTAAGGTGTAATTTTTTTACATATAAAATATAATCCCAAATTCAACATTTGCAGAAGGTAAACATAAGCTGTGAGCACTTAATGAAATGCAAGCGAAAAAGGAATGGAAAATTTGACATTAAGAAGTACTTTTAGTAGTTAGCTACCTGCCTGATGCTTTTCAAGGCTTTGAGACACTGCCGCTTGCTTGCAATGCAGCAGTTTCTGGATCCTTTTGTAGCTCAGAACTCAGTGTAAAATGTGATCTTATGCCAAAGGCATGATACTGCTGAGCACCTGTTCTTCAGGTCACACCTGCTAAACCTATGTGAGAAATTTCAGTGTGGCAGGTGTGTGAAAGAAAGAAATCGAGCCCTAAATTTCTCTTAAAGACAAATTCCAGAAGCCAAGCAAATAATTGTGGTGTTTCTGCTAATTTCTGGAGCAATTAAAATCTAGCAGTTCCGTACCTGTTCTTAGGAATGGCAGTTTGTGATGTGATGTAGATTCACTGCAATGCAGGTAGAGACCAATATCTGACCAAGTGCGAAAGCCTCAGGTGCCAGCCCTTGGAAAAGATCATTTGCTGTGTGTATGTCTCTTGCTTCTGCCAAAGGAAATTTTGTCCTGACATTGTAGCTTACAGGGACAACTTCACAGCATTTTCCTACCTTGCTCTTTCTATTCCTCTGCTACATCAGGTAGGCAAAGACGATCCCAGGCTTAAATCCTTGCAGAGGATGTCTCAGGAAAACCTTTGGAAATGACTGGAAATTTGTCCTCAATTAGGGACATACACTGGGTTCAAGACATTATTTGGACTCTGAAGGGGGAAAGACCAAGAACATCACTGAGTACAGGAGAAAGAGGAGCCCATAGCATTGTACTCAGAGGCGCCAGTGTGTTTGGGAACTTCAAGATCTGTTTGAAGTGGTCCCACAGTGCGGCATGCTCCATTCAAGGAGACAGGAAAGTTCAATACAATGTGGGAGTAACAATTTCTGCACGTTTGTGAGGGTAGCAATAAGCAGCATGATTATATCTGACTCTCACCTAAGTATTATTATTCATAATTGTTATTGACAGGACAAGTAAAAGAAACCATGGCAACCAAGGGCAACTCATCAAGAGCTATTTTTGCCTGTATTGTGATTTCCCCTCCTCCTCCTTCTATTTTCTTTCTGAAAACATATATAACCTTTCCCAGCACAATTGATTCCTCTGGATCAATCTCCTCCTCACACCTAATAGTGCCTTAGTAACCTCAGCAGCCAAGAGAAAGTTTTCCTGCATTTTCTGCATCACAATGTGACTGTGATCCTAGGTCATCGTCTGCAAGAAACAAAGATTAAATAAATCTCAAGTTAGAATAGAATACAAACAACCAGGTTGGAAGAGACCTCCAAGATCATCCAAAACAACCTAGCACCCAGCCCTATCCAGTCAACTAGACCATGGCATTAAGAGCCTCATCCAGTCTTTTCCTGAACACCTCCAGGGATGGTGAATCCACCNTCTCCTCATAGGGTTTGTGTTCCAGGCCCCTCACCAGCTTTGTTGCCCTTCTCTGGACACCTTCCAGCACCTCAACATCTCTCTTGAATTGAGGAGCCCAGAACTGGACACAGCACTCAAGGTGTGGCCTGACCAATGTTGAGTACAGGGGAAGAATAACCTCCCTTGTCTTACTGGCCACACTGTTCCTGATCCAGGCCAGGATGCCGTTGGCTCTCTTGGCCACCTGGGCACACTGCTGGCTCATCTTCAGCCTACTATCCACCAGGACTCCCAGATCCTTTTCTTCCTGGCTGCTCTGCAGCCACTCTGTCCCCAGCCTGTAGTGCTGCTTGGGGTTGTTGTGGCCGAAGTGCAGAACCCTGCACTTGGCCTTGTTAAATTTCATCCCACTGGCTTCTGCCCACCCATCCAGCCTGTCCAGGTCCCTCTGCAGGGCTCTCCTACCTTCCAACAGAAGTTATGCTCATCTTCTAAAGATTCTGTGCAGAAAAAAGTATTCTCATAGTGGCATAGTACAGTTGTCTGTTTATGCTTGCAAGGATATTTACAAGCAGCCTGGAAACTTTTGCTTTGATTTGTAGAAGTATTTTGGCCTGTGAAACCTTCCAAAGCAGACAGAAGTGTGTGAATTACATAACTCCTGCATTAGGGAGGAAACATGAAAGTGGAATATGATCCAGTTTACTTAAATCTGTGTAAGTGATGAGAAGAAATACCCACACTGCCTTGGGACTGGTAAGGAAATGGGGTGCTACGTGCCAGCTGAACTTCTGAGATCAGTGAGTGTGAGCAGAGAGGACATTGGAGAGAAGACTGTGGGTTAGGAAAGTCCCTCAGATAACACGATTCAGTAACCTTTGCTCACAAAGAGTACAACAGCCCAGGTACTGAGCTGGAAGGAAAGAGAAGAACATTTTTAAAAGTTTCTTTGACTTCTGCTGCTGCAGCCCTCTGAGCATCTTCGTGGCTCTCCTCTGGACCCGCTCCAGCAGTTCCATGTCCTTCTTGTGCTGGGGGCTCCAGAACTGCACACAGTACTCCAGGTGGGGTCTGACGAGAGCAGAGCAAAGGGGGAGAATCCCCTCCCTTGCCCTGCTGGCCACACTGCTCTTGCTGCAGCCCAGCACAGGGTTGCTGTCTGGGCTGCATGTGCACACTGCCGGCTCATGTTGAGCTTTTCATCAACCCAGACCCCCCAGGTCCTTTTCCTCAGGGCTGCTCTCAGCCATTCACCACCCAGCCTGTATCTGTGCCTGGGATTGCACGGACCCAGGTGCAGAACCTTACACTTGGCCTTGTTAAATGTCATGGAGAAGAGAAGGCTCCAAGGTGACCTTCTTCTGGCCTTCCAGTATCTGAAGGGAGCCTACAAAAAAGCTGGGGAAGGACTTTTTAGGCTATCAGGGAGTGACAGGACTGGGAGCAAAGATGGAGGTGGATAGGTTCAGATTGGATGTGAGAAGGAAGTTCTTCACCAAGACAGTGGTGAGAGCCTGGAATGGGTTGCCCAGGGAGGTGATTGAGGCCTCATCCCTGGAGATGTTGAAGGTCAGGCTGGATGAGGCTCTGGCCAGCCTGACTGATCTTGTCTGGGGATTTGAACTAGATGATCTTTGTGGTCTCTTCCAACCCTGACTGATTCTGTGATTCTGTAACTTGTGTATCTATTGACATTTTCTTCCTAGCCAAGAGATTGCTTATAAGGCACTAGCTAGGGTGGATAAGAAAAAAAATAATCTTTCGATTGATAGATGAAGTCTTTGCACAGTAAGAAAAGCTAAACTAGGGTTGAAGTGGTATTTGAAAGACAGGGAAACAGCTTAATTTTGGCTATTTGGCCTCTGTTTCCAGACTGGGATATTTCTCTTAGTGTTCACAAATTTCAATGTGTAAACACTGCCTGGTGATGGGGAAAGGAAATTTATTTTAATAAAGCAAGTGAATGGAAAAGGGTAGTGAAGAAATATGATTACCCACTGATATAATGGGAGAGGGGCTTTGCTGAGAGCATGGAAGAGGAAATACCTGAACAGAAAAGAAGAGCCATGTGCAAAGTCTCCTCTGTCACTGGAGCTGGACACAATGAAAGAGACTGCTGGGAGAAACTGGATATGTGTTCAGAAGAACTACATGCTGGCTGAAAATAGTATGCAGCCTGGATAACCAAGGTGCTAAGGCTAATGACAGGTGCAAAGAGTGAGATGACATTGCTGGGTGGTGAGAGATCATATATGCTGCTGCATTTCACCAGCGTGGTCAGAAGACATCGAAGGGTCAAAAGTCCATTGTGAAAGCTATACAGGCAAAAGTGTCTGGCACGGATTCAGTGGAAAGGTGAAATGAAAGATCAATTACCACAAATGCTGCAAAAATAAGAAATAAAAATTATATGAGGTTGGAATTGGAAAGTGATGGAAAAGAAGGAGCTCAAAAACCAAAGGGAGATGGCAAGCACATAAAAACTCTGTTAAGAATAATGGAGGGGAAGAAAGTTCACATAAAGACATATTTCTCTGTATACACTAATGCTATTTCATTCCATCAGGTACTTACAGGCCCAGCCCATGAAAAGGCAGATTTCTGTAATTAATAATGAAGAATTACAATGCTTGAGCTGGATGTAGTAATGCTTGACTCCCTAACTTATGTTGATTTGTCTAGGTTAGACTAGATGCTAGTAAATAAAATCACACCAGAGCCACTCTCCATCATCAGCAGTCCTGGCTAGGGAGGGAGGTCCCAGCTGACTGAAACTAGCAAACATAATACTCAAGACCAGAAGGAGGACCCAGGGAACTACAGACCACTCAGTCTGACCTTGTTGCCAGGGAAAGTCATGGAGCAGGTCATCTTGAGTGTCATTGTGCAGCATGTACAGGGCAACCAGGTGATCAGGCTCAGTCATGAGCTCATGAGGAACAGGATTTGCTTAGCAAACCTGTTCTCCTTCTATGTTTAGTGGATGAAGGAAAGGCTGTGGATGTTGTTTATCTGGCTTTAGTAAAGTCATTGACACCGTTCCCTACAGCATCCTGCTGAGTTAGGCACAAGATGGATGTCTAGGCTCAAATAATAGTGGTGAACAGAGTTAAATCCAGTTGGTGGCCAATCACTAGGGGTGTTCCCCAAGGCTCATTACTGGGGCCAGTTCTCTTTACTATCTTAATGATAGAATAACTTAATGATAGAAAGTTGGTAAAGTGCAAGATAATCAGAGTGGAATTTGTGATCTCGTTATCACAGCTGAACAAATGTACAACTAGCCTATGGGTTCCATGCCTAAGGAAGAGAAAAGCCTGGAATGCACTTTGTGGCTACACATCAAAATCATCACTTCTGTGTCTCTGGTGAGGTCATGTTGTCCACTTGATTGCTAATTTCTTCTCTTGTCCATCTTGTTATCTCTCGCTTACTAACTTCTTATATTTCATCTCCCTCTGTCTACTCATATTGTCTTTCCCTTTCCTTTCTCATTATATCATTGGTAAATTATCTTCTTATTAATTATTACTTCCTCCCAGATATTTTCTCTTATACCCCTCACATTTCCATTTGCTTCAGTTGGACTATGTGTGAAACATCTATTCCTCCTCTTTGTCCAGGTACCATAGCATTATAGAAATTCTAGAATCGTGTAATGGTGGGGGTTGGAAGGGACCTCCAGAGATTGAGTCCAACCCCCTTGCTAAAGCAGGTACACCTAGATCAGGCTGCAAAGGAATGCACCCAAATGGGCTTTAAAAGTCTCCAGAGGAGGAAACTTCACAGCCTCTCTGAGGAGCCTGTTTCAGTGCTCCATCACCCTCAAAATAAAGAATACTGCTGGCTGAAGGTGAATTTGTCTACCAGCACTCCTAGGTATTTCTCCAGAGCTGCTTTCCAGTAAGTCAACTCCTGACCTGTACTAGTACAGAGGATTATTTCTTCCCAGTACAAGACACTGCACTTACCCTTGTTGAACTGTGTTCCTCTCTGCCCAACTCTTCAGCTTGTCCTGGTCTCTCTGAGTTTTAGCACAGCCTTCTGGTGTCTCAGCTGTTCCTCCCAGTTTCATATGATCATTGCTGAAAGTACACTCTGTTCCTTCATCCACGTCATTGGATGTTGAACAAGACTAGACTAGACTAGAGGATGTTACCAGAAACAGTGTTAAAAGTCAAGCAGACTTACAGAAGTCAAGATTGAAAGTATCTCTAGCTCTCCCCTCATCTACTCAGCTGGTCACACCATCACAGAAGGCTATAAGATGGGTCAAGCATGGCAAGGAGGTTGGACTTGGTGACCTGTGGAGGTCCCTTCCAACCCCTGAAGTTCTGTGATCTTCTGAAGCATGACTTGCCCTTTGTGAACCCATGCAGCCTATTCTTGATAATCTTTTTTCTTTTTTTTTCCCTCCTTTTTTTCTCTGCATGCTTAAGGATGACCTCCAGAATGAGCTGTTTCATCACTTTTTCATGGATGGGGATGAGGCTGACTGGCCTGCAGTTTCCTGAGTCCTCCTTGACTTATTGAAAGACTGATTAGAATAGAATAGAATCAACCAGGTAGGAAGAGACCTCCAAGATCATCCAGTCCAACCTAGCACCCAGCCCTATCCAGTCAACCAGACCATGGCACTAAGTGCCTCAGCCAGGCTTTTCCTGAACACCCCCAGGGACGGTGACTCCACCACCTCCCTGGGCAGCCCATTCCAATGCCAATCACTCTCTCTGTGAAGAACTTCCTCCTAACATCCAGCCTATACCTCCCCCTGCACAACTTGAGGCTGTGTCCCCTTGTCCTGTTGCCAGTTGCCTGGGAGAAGAGATCAACCCCCAGCTGTCTACAACCACCCTTCAGGTAGTTGTAGACAGCAATGAGGTCTGCCCTGAGTCTTCTCTTCTCCAGGCTGCACAACCCCAGCTCCCTCAGCCTCTGGGGTGACATTGGCTTTCCTTCAGTCCTCAGGCACCTCCCATGTTCTCCATGACCTTAACATTATCCAGCTCCTTCAGCACTCATTGGTGTATCCATCAGGGCCCACGGATCTGTGGGTGTCCAGCTTGTCTAAATGATCTCTAACCCAGTCCTCCTTGACTAAGGAGTGTCTTCCTTCCTGCAGACTTTCTCTCTTACCTCCAGGGACTGGGGGCTGGCCTTAGTCATAAAGACTGAAACAAAGAAGGCATTCAGTAACTCTGCCTTCTCCGTATCCCCTGTCAACAGGTCACCCACATCTTTCAGCAGCAGGCCCACATTTTGTCTGGTGTTCCTTTTCCTTCTGATGTACTTGAAGAAGCCTTTCTTGTTGTTTACATCCTTTGCCAGACTAAATTCCAAGAGGGCTTTAGATTTCCTTGTAGCAAGCCTACGTACTCTGGCAACATTCCTGTGCTCCTCCCAAGGGGCCAGTCCCGTTTTCCACATACTGTGAATTGCCTTCTTCCGTTTGAGTTTTTCCAGAAGGTCTTCATGCTGATATGGGCAAAACATGTTTTTGTAGTCCCTTCTAGGACTACTAGTGTGATTCACCACTACATAAAAGGATCATGTAGCAGCTAATATTTTGTAAGCAGCTGAGAACAGTTTTAAGAACAAGAAGTACCATGTTGGCAGTACTGCCTATGAAAATATTGCTCTCTTAGACTGCATCTTTCATTTAATACTTGAGAAACTATGCTAGTAGAAGTCCAAAATATCCAAACTGACATTCACCTGCAGAACAGACCATATATTCCACCAACATCTCAAGCTTAGTTTCCAGAGAGCTACTGTTACTTTAATCCAGGTATGGATTTACCATGAAGAAAGGGTGCATCAAAAGGGCAAAGCCCTGTATGATGGCAGTAGCGGCCTCAGATATGTATACAGCTCTGTGGTGGAGTTGTAGCTGTCTGCTTGTCTTTGCTTTTTATTTCATGGCTAGCTTACACTGTTCTCAGGTCTGGAAGAACATTTCACACATTGTTTCTTTCAAAAGACTATAGGGAATGTGTGTCACCTGTGACTGCAGTGTGAGTAGTGCTCTGGTCACGAAGACAGATCATAGAATTAACCAGCTCGGAAGAGACCTCCAAGGTCACCCAGTCCAACCTAGCACCCAGCCTTAGCCAATCAGCTAGACCATGGCACTAAGTGCCTCATCCAGGCTTTTCTTCAACACCTCCAGGGACAGTAACTCCACCATAGTCCTGGGCAGCCTATTCCAAAGCCAAACCACTCTCCTAATATTCAGCCTATACCTCCCCCAGCACAACTGGAGACTGTGTCCCCATGTCCTGTTGCTGGTTGTCTGGGAGAAGAGACCAACCCCCACCTGGCTACAACCTCCCTCAGGTAGTTGTAGACAGCAATGAGGTCACCCCTGAGCCTCCTCTTCTCCAGGCTAAACAACCCCAGCTCCCTCAGCCTCTCCTCATAGGGTTTGTGTTCCAGGCCTCTCTTCAGCTTTGTCATCCTTCTCTGGACACGTTCCAGCACCTCAACATCTCTCTTGAATTGAGGAGCCCAGAACTGGACACAGTACTCAAGGTATGGCCTGACCAGTGTTGAGTACAGAAGAAGAATGACCTCCCTTGTCCTACTGGCCACACTGTTCCTGATCCAGGTCAGGATGCCATTGGCTCTCTTGGCCACTTGGGCACGCTGCTGGCTCATCTTCAGCTACTATCTACCAGTACCCCCAGGTCCCTTTCTGCCTGTCCGCTCTCCAGCCACTCTGGCTGCTTGGGGTGGTTGTGGCCAAAGTGTAGGCATTTGGCCTTGTTAAATCTCATCCCACCCATCAAGCCTGGTCAGGTCCCTCTGCAGGGCTCTCCTACCCTCCAACAGATCAACACCTGCTCCTAGCTTGGCAACTTGCAAGCTTGGCATCTGCAAACTTAGTGATGCTGGACTCAATGCCCTCATCCAGATCATCAATAAAGACATTGAACAGGACCAGGCCCAGCACTGATCCCTGGGGCTCACCACTAGTGACAGCTGCCAACTGGATGTGGCACCATTCACCACAACTCTCTGGGCCTGGCCTTCCAGTCAGTTCTTGACCCATATTAGAGTGAATCTGTCCAAGCCATGGGCTGCCAGCTTGGCCAGGAGCTTGTTGTGGCAGACAGTGTCAAAGGCCTTACTGATGTCCAGGTAGACTACATCCACAGTCTGCCCCACGTTCACCAGGCAGATAACCTGATCATAAAAGGAGTTCAGGTTGGTCAGGCAGGACCTGCCCTTCCTAAACCCATGCTGGCTGGGCCTGATCCCTTGGCCATCCTGTAGGTGCTTTGTGATGGCACTCAAGATGTCCTGTTCCATGACCTTGCCTGGCACTGAGGTCAGGCTGACAGATCTGTAATTTCCCAGTTCTTCCTTCCGGCCCTTCTTGTGGATGGGCATCGCATTGGCCAGCTTCCAGTCTTTGGGGACCTCTCCAGTGAGCCAGGACTGGATAAATGATGGAGAGTGGCTGGGCCAGCTCATCTGCCAGCTCTTTCAGCACCCTAGGATGGATCTCATCTGGTCCCATGGACTTGTGAGCAAAAGGACTTGGACTTTGCATCAAAAGTAGGGTGATGCACGCCAAATCACCTTGCTGGGCTGAGCCAGCACCTCATTTCACAAAAGTTAGGAAGTGAGCATCACTTTGTACGAAAACCTGAGCACTGATCTTGTGTGGCATTTCCAAAAGTGACTCAAAGGTGAATGTTTCCTGTCTCATTAATGGCCTTGGTCCTGGGAGGAATTCAGTTTCTCTCTTTATTTATTTTTTTTTGCCATCTGCCATAGCCTAACAGCCACACTTGACAAAAATCCCCAGGGAAAGTAGTCTGCTCTTGTTTCTTGAAGATTTATGCATTCAAACTGAAGCTAGAAACCAAGCACAAGGAATCTCAGTCTGTCATTTTAGATATTATGTCAAATGTTTACAGCAGAGCTTTCAGGTGCCTTTGTGTTGTAAAGAAGCTGAGTTAAGACAGGCAGTGAAAGACAGATTAAGCCCACCTAACAGCTATCATCTGGCCTCTGACTCTTCCTTTCAATGTGTGATGCCACATAGCAAAAAGATGTTTGCTGCTGTAATAGAACAGCAGTCAGCAGCAACAAAATTTTGAAGACAGTTTCACCTATTTATAAATTAAACTTTCAAATTTCCCCCCAGATCTTTCATTCCCTTTGCCTGTTGCCCTTGCCCTAGGAAACTGTTGCACCGTATGTGCTAGTTTGAGCCTAGCTGGAATGTTTTGATGAGAAGAATTAGATCATAGGCTGAGAAATGAAAACAATGGTGAGGTCTACTTCCCTCACAGTCTTGCTGAGACATGTAGAAAGGAAAAGCAAAACATTAGATAAAGTCACTTGCTTGCTCTCTTCGCTGGGAGCTTTGCCTGCTGTGAAGCTGGGGCTGCTGGCTGAACTCCATCTTGCTTTCTAACCTCACCCTCCATTTGCTTTTGTGGCTGATTCACCTTTGCTTCTTAATCCTCTTGGCCGAACCTCCATTCTTCCTTGGGACTGGGGTAAGGTTGAGAGGGGTAGGGGGAAGGTGAAGGGGTGGTTGAGAGCCCCTCCTGGGGACTCAGGTTTCTGGGAGGGCTGTTGTGTTTCTGTATTACCTTTTTTTACCTTGTATATTTCTGTCTATAACTGTATATACTGTAAATATCTGCTTGTCAATTGTGCCAGCTGTAAATATAAGCTTCATTCAAATTTCCAGAGCTGGCTGAGTCTAGTCTGGGTGATTTCTAAAGTGTGGGGGGCGGGGAACACCCAAACCACTACAGCCGTACCCTAAGGTTTTCTGAAGTGACAGCACTCAGTATTGGATATCTAGGCTGTGGCAAAAAATATCTTCCCTCTCTTTTGGAATGGCTAACAGAAGTGAAAAGAATGAGCCAGGCTCCTTCTTTCAAAAGATCTTAAAAGTTTCTTGGAAAAGACAGGGGTTTGAAATGTAATTCAAGGAAATTATATGATATGATATGATATGATATGATATGATATGATATGATATGATATGACTTTCTGATGATGGAATTCTTCATTCTCTGGATTTTTTTAATTGATTTCCTCAGCAGACATGGCACAAGATTACCTGTGAAGATTGGCCTTTCAGAAATAGCCATGGAAAAAATGGTGCTTTCTGATTCAGAGAGTTTGGGCCTGATTGCAGTGACATAGATCAGCCTTTTCCATTGATTGTTTATTTGACTCCTTGGACTTGCCAAGCTAGCATTGATTAGAAACACTGAACTTGATTTTTTTCCTCTCACTTATGAATGACAATGTTAGTTACGCATTCCAGTGAGCCCATTTGGACGGGACTGTAGAGGTGTAGCATTAGCACACTCCACAGTCTGTAGTTCAGGCTTGAGAATGCCTTATTTATTACTCTCTGGAGAAGGAAGGAGCATTAATCAATGCTTGAACTTCAAACTGAAATCTGGTCTGGTTGAAATGCACAGAAATCATTCCAACGGTGGGAGAACACCTGGCACCCCATAATGATGCTGCTGTTGAGAAATGGAAAAGCAATGTCAAGAGAGGATGTTCCCAAGGGAATGCAGGCATTGTTTGCACTTTGTGCTTTCCTTCTCCGAGTGTGAAATTTGCCTGTGTGCATCGGTGTCGCGCAAGTGTGTCCACCTCGAGTTTCAATGAACTGGGAGCTTCTGAGGCATTTTGATGTACAGTGCCAGTCTTCTAAGTGGTGGGGCAATGTAAAGGCTGCAGCTCTCTTTAATGGAAACAGCCTCTGGTATCCCATAAAGAAAAGGATGTATTTAGACTGTAAGTGCTCTTTTTTTGGTGCTGTCCTGTATCTGACCTGTTCAAAGTAATTCCTGCTGTGTTAGAATTTATTACCAGCCTCAGCAAGCAGTTTAGAGAGACCATATAATCCAGTGGCATAAATCTGGATAGCACTGTTAAAGAGCAGTTCACTCTCTGGCTACAGTGTTTGAAATGTGCTATATATATTAGCAAATGGGAAAGTCACATTCTGCTTGTATCCAGAGTACCTAACAGAAATGTAAATAGCAGCATTAATAGATGATAAATTAATTATGCTTATTACTAATAATTAAATGAGGAATTATTTTTTTGGGGGAAGATCGTCTTAAATTTTTCATTCCTCCTTTAATTTCATTTCACAGTTCCCCACTGTGATCAAGACTGCCTTTCTAGGCAGCAGAAGGGCAGGGCAGCCCCATACCTTGAGCATTGCCTTTGAGATTTAGATAGGATCTTAATCCAAGAAAATGTTAGCTCTTTTTTTGTAAGCAAATCTCACATTGTGAGGCAAGTGTACAGCTTAATGATATCTGGTGGGAATACTTCACAGTAGACAAGCCTTCTCTCGGGTTTTCATCCATGTTCAGTGTGATGGTTTGGGTGTTACCTACCCCCCCACACACTTGTGAAAAATCACCCAGACTAGACTCAGCTGCTGAAAATTGAATGAAGCTTCATATTTACAGCTTAGCACAATATTCAAGCAGGTATTTGCAATATCTGCAGATATATATAAAAATATCCAAGTTAAAAAGTCATACAGAAACACAACAGCCCTCCCAGAAACCTGAGTCCCCAGGAGAGGCTCTCAATCACCCTTCCACCTTCTTCCCACCCCACTACCTTACCCCAGACTTTGCCTTATGTTCAAGGTGAGTTTGGAGGGTCAGCCAGGGGGCTTAGGAAGCAGATGGATTAGTCACACAGACAGCAGGTTAGGTTAGAGAGAGAGAAGTGCAGCCCCAAAGACAGAGAGCAAACTGCGTTATCTATGTTTATGTCCTTGTTCTTATACATCTCAGCAAGCCTATGAGTGAAGTAGACATCACCATTGTGTCCTTTTCACAGCCTATAATCTAATTCTTCTCACCACAATATCCCAGCTAGGCCCAAACTAGCACATTCAGTCATTTTTTTCCCCCTGACGTTACTTATTTCATTGCATGCAGCGTGTCAGTCTATTCTATCAGCAAAGAGAAACCACCCATGAGTCACCTGAAATGAAAGCCAGTAGAAAAAAAAGATTGAGTTATGTCATAATTAAAAGAAAATCAAAACCAAAGTGAAACCAAGCCATGAAACCTTAGAAGGAATACCCTCCTGTACAGCCTGGCTCTTAATACCTAGCAGTTGCTTGTTGTGCAGGAAGCTCCCTGTGTGAAACTGCACTTCAGCAACGTTCCCCTGCATTCCGTAAAGCTGTTAGGATTCTTGTGATGTCTGAAAAAGCAAAAGACTCAACAGCATCTGAGCATACAAAAGACCTTCTGAGTTGCAGAAACAGATGTCTAATGTCTTGCTTCTGGAGTTCAAGTCTACTAAATCAGGTTTAGTTGAGCCCCAAGGCTCGGGTTACCATTGCATTTGTAAAGAGTGGAGACAGGGAGTTCTTGCCATCGGTAGGTGGCCTTGCTTATAAATTGTCAAGATGGGCAGGTAAATCTGAAAATGCCTTCCTTTTCTATGTGGGGTTTTGTTCAGACACATCAACACCCTGACAGTGATTGTGATGTTTGGGAATGCCAGCCCCATCCATTATACCCCTGCACTCAATGGAGAGATGTCACACTGCCAACATGTCATTAGCTTTTGGGACAAGTCATATATATTTTCTTTGTTTGTTTCCTTAAAGACAAAAAGAACCCTGAAGTGTTCAAGGTTTCTGAATTACATGATTGCCCATGACAGCTGTTGGAATTGTGAAAGTTAATAACTAATGCTAAGCAATCAATCTGTCAGCTTTTGGTGAAGTAAATTAAAGCAAAATAGAAGTCAACAGCCACTATAGCATGTTTCCAGAGGTGCAATATTCAAATGTGGTGGATATGCTGTTGGTTGTCATCCACAAACTCGGGTAGCTGCTATTGTTCCTTCAGCAGCAGTATTGCACCTTCACAGTATCACAGTCTCACAGTATCACCAAGGGTGGAAGAGACCTCACAGATCATCAAGTCCAACCCGTTACCACAGAGCTCAAGGCTAGACCATGGCACCAAGTGCCACGTCCAATCCTGCCTTGAACAGCTCCAGGGACGGCGACTCCACCACCTCCCTGGGCAGCCCATTCCAGTAGCCAATGACTCTCTCAGTGAAGAACTTTCTCCTCACCTCAAGCCTAAATTTCCCCTGGCGCAGCTTGAGGCTGTGTCCTCTTGTTCTGGTGCTGGCTGCCTGAGAGAAGAGAGCAACCTCCTCCTGGCCACAACCACCCCTCAGGTAGTTGTAGACAGCAATAAGGTCTCCCCTGAGCCTCCTCTTCTCCAGGCTAAACAATCCCAGCTCCCTCAGCCTCTCCTTGTAGGGCTGTGCTCGAGGCCTCTCACCAGCCTCGTTGCCCTTCTCTGGACACGCTCAAGCATCTCAAGTTCAGGGCACACCAGCAAGATGTTCTGTTAGTCATAACAAGTGGCATCTTTCTTCCTCTGAGTGTGGAGTCCATCTCAGTTTTCCTTTCCAATTCTGCTTTAAAAAAAAAAATTTCATTGCCCTGCTTCTAAATTTTTGGCATAGAGCACATCTCCTTCTCTGGAGACTTTCAAGGCCTGTCTGAATGTGTTCCTCTGTGATCTGTGCTACATTGTGTGGTCCTGCTCTAGCATAGGGGTTGGACACGATGACCTCCTTGGGTCCTTTCCAACCCCTAACATCCTGTCATCCTGTGATCACCCCACTGAAAACCTTTGACAGATTTTGTGTCTTGCAGGAAAGCCGATGAAAAGTCATGGGAGCCTGCAGTAAGCCTTAATAACTTATCCTTACAAAGTAATGTTACATGCTTTCTCCTATCTCCCATTGTGATTTATTTCTGATTCACTGAAGAATGTGGGCCTTCAGGCCAAAAAAAATTCTCTAAAACTATACATTTTACTTTTTTTTTTTTTAGCTGATAGCTGTGAGAAAAAATAAGAATTGGATTTCTTTTTAAACTCTCTCCATGAAGAATTTAGTCTTTTTTTCTTTTCATCAGCATTAGAATGTATATTCCATGTGCCTGTCTTTGTGCTTTAGTTACAAGAGACAAATTGAAATGAAAGTAAGAAATATCCACTTAGAAAATAATAGAACACAATGATTTAATGCAAGCTCTGTCCTTTGCTCAAGGAGCCTCTTATTAGCCCTGTCTCTTTAGCTTTGGATTTTGAGACAGAGTACTCTGTTTAATTATTTACTGCTTGCTATAGTGGTGTTAAATGAACCTCTGCGACTGTCATGTGGTAGGGAGAGCAGTCACCTTGCAAATACTAAAGCAGATCTGCAGCCATTTATGTTCCCACAGATTCAAGAAGGCAGAAAGGAAGGAAAAAAATCACCCCCTGCACTGTGCATTTAATGATTCAGGAAGCTCACAGAAAGTGAGATGTTTCCCTTAGAACCGTCTGCAGTTTCTCTTTTCCCCTTCCTTGCTATTTTGCATTACTTCAGTAGCTAAGAATGAGTTCGCAGGCTTTCAGATGCTGAGGCTGTTAACTTACCAACTATCTCCATATTCAGACAAGTTCAATCTCTACAAAGAACACAATGATGCGTAAAACAGCTACACTTCATTCTGCAGCAGTCAAATTTATGCCATGAAATATGTAACAAATGAGCAAATACATTTTGATGCTGCAGTCATGGACACTGTAGGCTTACAGTAATTCAGCACAACCAATTGAGTTGAAAACCATTATTTGTGATGTGCTGGTTGGTGAGTTAGCAGCAGTGTAAGATGTTTTGGGTGTACAGATGGGAATTTTATGAAAAGATACCAAAATGTTGAAGGAGAAGAGAGAGGACAAAAAAAAAGGAAGGGTAAGGAAAATAAGTATGTAAACTGAAATATCCAGGGGGGGGAAAGCCAAGACTTGTTTGCACCGAAGAAGATTTTGATATTTGCTAAGGTAACACTGAATTTTATTTGTAATTGTTGTTCTCCTTCATAGAACTAACCACTTCATATTTTCCCAGTTTATGCAAAACTACATTAATAAAATGTTTACTTACACCTTTGTTAATGTAATACCTAATGAGGAACTTGTCTAGAATGAAAAGTCAAGATTCTGGTCTTGCTTTACACCTCCGTCAGAGAATATTGTGGTTATCCAGGAGGGAAGGAATAGGAAATGAAAATGCCTGAAAGACAGAAGATCCATATAGGAAAGAGTACAGATAGGACAAATATCTGATAATCACTGCTAAGAATTATGCAGAATTAATGCATGGTGAGGGGC
>WAAF01014016.1:945874-959736 GCA_013400475.1 Tricholaema leucomelas
CTATCCTATCCTATTCTATTCTATTCTATTCTATTCTATTCTATTCTATTCTATTCTATTCTATTCTATTCTATTCTATTCTATTCTATGTGGCCATCTGAAATTAATTTACATTGAGTTTATTACAGATTTCTTCCATATGCATAGATTTAAAGTCACTTAGGAGCTATGTAATGATGTAGATCTAACCAATGACATTTATGGTCATGTCTCAGAATCAGCTAAGTCATCTGAACACCATTCCTTTAACCAACAGATGACCTTTTATTTTCAATATTCAGATTATGGTAAATAACATTGACAAATGATCTGTGGATTGGAAAGACTGAGATCTTTGCAGTGGCTCCAGGTTCATTAAAGACATGCCAGAAACAAGTGTAAGCAACTCCAAAATACTGTATTTTATTTCTAGCTTCAGTGACAAAGTTCCAAGATAGCATAACTAAGCCCAAAGAAGTACAAAGAAGTTTAGAAGAAGCAAATATGTTTTGTTCAAAAATCTTAAGTTTATATCATTCTTTTTTCCTTGCCTCCCCAGGAATTTTAGAGATTAGCTAAAGAAATACTTAATTCAGATTTTTTTTTCTACTTGTGTCCCTTACAGCCAATTTATTTTTAATTTTATTTATTATATTGCTACAGAGAATAGATTTAATCTAGACAGACAAGTTGGCTTTCCATAAAGAGAGCTCAAGGATAGAGTCAACTACAGCATTTGGTGACTAACTCCACAAGAGAGCAAGAAATTTACTATCTTTCATCATTTATCTAGTGCCATTGCCTCAGCTGATGTTTGTGATACAGGTAAGTAGAGCAAGATTTTGAATGGAAGATTTAACTTTGTGTAGCACAGGAAAATCTAGCATTTTCAGCACAAAAATACACCCAGTGTAGCTGTTCTTAAAGCAATATTTATGGAGATTGATTCTTCAACCTCTGGTGGGTACTTTTTCTCCCAAACAAATGAGGCATTGCAGGTGTAAAATGCTATCACTGTTATTTGCTCACTGCTTGAGCAGTGTAAGCCCTCCAGCATCAGGCTTTCTGGCCTCTTGAACACCTCACTGAAGATAATGAATAGCTTCCTGTATGACAGTAGTGGAGATGTTCTCCTATTGAAAATCTCAAGTTGAAGTTTTCATTGCTTTCATACTGACAATGCTTTCAAGTACTGTGTGACTGGATATAGCTGTTGTGATAGGTGGAATAGGAAAGGAAGTGTATATAAAAATGATCAAAGTGTGACTTCCTCTCTTACCATTATTGGTCTCTGCAGTCATGTTGTGGTCGTGTTGCAGGGCCCTAGGGACAGCTGTGCTATACTGACGGTTCACACTGTCATTTCCCCAACCCAGATCACAGGGAGTGGGAACACACATGTACAGGGTCAGGGCTGTAAGCCACAGAATTACAGAATGGTTTGGTGTGCTAGCTTGAGGCTAACTGGAACATTTTAATGAGAGAAATCAGATCACCAGCTGTGAGAAGAAAATAATAGTGATGTCTATATCACTCATTTGTTTTGCTGACATATATAAAACCAAGAAACATAAACAAAGACATTCAGTCTGTGTCTGTCTGCCATTTGCTTTGCTAATTCCTCTGCCTGGACTTGTATAACTCAAACCAATTATTCTGCTTGTAACTCCTTATCTGGCTTCCCACATCTCACCCCTCGCACATAAGAGATTGTGAAATAAAGGAGGAGGGGTGGAAAGAAGGAGGGCAGTTGGTTTAGGAATCTGGCTTACCTATCTGGAGTCACATACAGGATCTCAGGACGTTAGAGGTTGGAAGGGACCTCTATAGATCGCCAAGTCCAACCCCCCTGCCAGAGGAGGACCATAGAATCTAGCTCAGGTCACACAGGAATTAATCCAGACAGGTCTTGAAAAGAGAAGGAGACTCCACAACCTCCTCGGGAGCCTGTTCCAGTGCTCTGTGACGAAATTAAGAAACCACAATTCTCTCTCTTACACCGCTCACAGGTTACAAGGCAATATCCTGAAGACGTCTACTGCTACAACCTCAGCGTTGTGATAGAGTGCTTGTGCTATGCTGTGCAGGGGTCTTAATGAGGTCGTCCAAAAGACTACGCTTCCCTCCGTCATCCTGTGCACTCAGGCAAGGCAGAAGCATTAGTGTATTTGAGTCCTGCAATAGATGAGAGCAGCAGCTCGAGGGCTAGAGAAGGACAAAGCTACAGCTGCTGCTCTGTGTGGCAAAGGAGCTTGATGAAGCCGCAGAGAAACAAATGAGCCCTTTAGAAGATGAACAGAAGGTACTTCTGGTCACCCTCTCATTAGTGTTATGGAGGCACAGAGTTCCCTACCATTTTTAATAGCTGGGATGTTTCTTTAGACTGTGTGGTATGGGGAGGCAATAGCTATCTCTGTGTTTTGTAGGAGAGAATCTGCCTTTGGAGATCCATTGACTTCAGCGTATCATATCTAACAGTGAGAATTCTCAAATGTAAAATATTGAGGAGACAACTATCAAGATGGACAAATTTCCCATTTTTCATCCTTTCCAGGAAATTGTCATTTCTTCAGGGTTTTATTTTGGTTTTCTTTGTTCTGATTGAGAACTTTATCTAAAAAACAAAACAAACCAAACAAACAAACAAACAAACAAACAAAAAACCAAACAAAAAACCCCAAACCAAACAAAAAAAACCCAACAAACTAAAAAATGCAAACAAACAAACAAACCAACCCAAAAAAGGCAAAAAAAAAAAGCCCCAAACAGCCAAACAAAACAAAACACCCAAAAGGAAAGAGAAACAAATAAAATCCCCCCAGCAGCAAATAACCAAGCCAAACAAACAATGACAAACTAACCCAAAAACAACCACAACAAAATCCACCAAAAACTCCACACCAACAAAAGAAATCCCAAAGCAATAAGAGGCATCCAGTGATGATTTGACTTGGAATGATTCCCCTCCACCCGGTATGACACCGTTCATATATTGGCTGTGTTCTAAGAGAGAGTTGGTTTTTTTTTTCTGAAGTGGAAAAAAGAAGTCTTTGGCTTTTGAAAGGATTTTACCTTTTAGATTCATCTGTTTCCTTTTTTGTATCCTTATCATAGGCACTGTGGGATCAAGAGATTTCTTGAAGTAGTGCTGTGTTAAAGTGATTACAACGGAAATGGGTTCTAACCACAGATGTGAAAAAACACCTAAGACCTAATAATTAACTGATGCTATTTCTTCTAAAAGATGCTTCTGCAGCTTTGGGCAGTGTAGTCTTCCATGCTGTGGACATATCAGAAGTAGAGATTCATTCAGCTGGAGCACTGGGCTGAGAGACTGTAAATCTAAGATCTGTTCCCGGCTCTATCTCGGAGCCTGGCTTTGCCATCTAAGACAAGTCAGGCTCTCTGTAGCCCAAAGCTAACTTGAAAAAAGGGTAGTATTAACCTGGGTAATTTTCTACAGCCATGCTGAAATTAAATTATTTAAGACCTTAGGATACATTTCACATTCTTGTATGGGTGGGTGGGTAAATGGAGTAAGGGGGTGGAGAACACTTAACACATACCAATGTGAGGAAAATCACTTATTTGTCACCAGCCAATGGGCAAGGTAAAGCTATTAGGAACAGTTTCCTTCTCTGGTATGTGAATACACACACAAGAGATGCTTGTGGACTTATTTTAACTGCTTCTGACTAAAAATTAGTGGAAATATGTGGATATTGGTGAATATATGACTACAGGAGCAAGATGTTGTGGTGATCATGCTACAACAGCTAATAACAAACTCATGCGAAATTACCTTTTGCAAAGATGCTATTAGAGGAAAATGGGAGCAGAGTAAACATTATCCTAACTATCCTATCTAAAATGGTGAGTTTACAAGAGCAAAGTGACACAGTTGTGACAGGCAGAATAAGTCTGCTGTGCTGACCATTTAGCTGTATGGTAAAGTGCTTTAATTTGCTTGTGCTCAGCCTGCCAGGGATCTTTTGCATCACACAGGCAGGTGAAGAAGAGACTGGTTTGCTAATTAGTGTTATGATTTGAAATGTGCAGCTGTAATGAAGCATGAAATGGCAGTCACAAGTGATATTCCTGCAACCCTTGTATGTCAGTGTGATGAGATGGCTGCACTTTGTCAATATCACCAGATAGAAAGTCCCAGAAGAAAAATGCTAGATCAAGTGAGAATGGGATGTTTAATAGAGGGCACTTAAAGGGAGTGATAGTCCTAACTGCACATGCAAGTGCAAAACCTAGTTAGAGTTTTAGTAGTGTGGTGGCGAGAATTATAGTCTATTAGGTGCTGACTGTTACGCATGCTGCAAGGGAGACATGTTAATTCAGAACACCAAAAAGCATTGGAAAATCCCCACCAGGTAATAGCAATAGTGAGAACCTCACCAATTGCACATTTGTTGGTTAGTGAATTACATTACAGAAAGTACTGGGATGGGTCCACCAGAAGCTATGAACCCATTGCTTCACAAACATGCCAAGGTGGCCGATTTGGTTGGGAATAAATTGGCTGAGGCAGGAACTTTAAAAGTAGAATTATTTCTATTTTCCCAAAAGTCCCAACCCTGAACTATATACAGAACTAGTTAAGGTTTGTTTACAGGTTCTAATTTGGTGGGGAAATCTTCACAAGGATGCTGGTGGGCAAGTTTAGTGATTTAGGAAAGTCAGGAAATGGTGAAGGCTAAGCTATGAAACAGCTTTACCCCACTAACAAATCAGGCTGAGCAGAGAACCTAGGGAATGGCAGATTTTACTCATGGAGGTGAAGTGGGACTTTAGAGATGTTCCCCACTGAATTTCTCTGTGGCAGCCTCTAAAACTGCAAGCTACATCCAATTGTGGATCCATGCAGCAAAGTCCAAAGTGAATAAAACCCACCAAGGTCAAAGTGTCTGTAGACACAGCTTCCACAAGGCAAAGATTGTGGAGTGGCACTGCCTTAGCAGCACAGGGAAAAAAGCCAAAGTGCTGCTGTGTTCCCCAGCTCGGGGTAGCAAGCAGGAAGTCAGGATGTGGCAGTCTGAGAGAAGCCAGGTCCAGGTGCTGCTGGAGCTCTCTCTTGAATGGACCTAAGGGCTTGTCAAACTTGCAGACTTGTGGGGGGAGCAGCACAAACGGTGCAAGAGCAGGACTAGAGCAGAACTGCACAGAACAGTGGGAAAGCAGGAACGGTGCAAGAGCAGGAACTGCAGGCTTTTCTCCTCACTCTGTTTATGATCTTGCTAGACCTTGTGTCTGTCACCATATATAATCTTGCTAGACATTGTGTCTGTTGCCATATATTTATACACCAAGTACGAAGAATCCAGCCAACCACCAGCTGATTCCAGCGTGGGCTTTCCCATGAGTGAGGACATGTGTGGAAAGGGCACCTCTTGCTGTTCCCCCTTCAAGCCTGCATGGTGGGGGGGGAAACAGTTTTGCATCTTCTTCTTCTCCCATTCAAAGCTTCGTAGGCAGAGGTGGGTAGAAGAAGGGATTTGGAGTGCCCTACAACAGTGGCAGACAACACATGAGCAGTTTGAGGAATCCAGAGTACCGTGTCCAAAATGGTTGGCAGTAGCATGGGTAGCTTTTAAAGACATTCTATTTCAGATGTGAACTTTTGAGAATTCTTTTGAAAAGAGATTCTGTAGGACAAATTCTGTTAGTCACAGAGTGTAAAGACCTTTTTTTTTTTTTGCTGTTTCTGTAAAACACAGCCAAAGAATAATTGGCAATGTTCTTACTGCTTGCCTGGCTACATCATACCTTTATATCAGGCAAGGCTGAATGCATTCTGGCTTTTCAGGCTGTTTCCTTTCTGCTTGCATGCTAAGGAAGAAAAGAATAGGCTCCACGTGAGATATCAGTCTGACCATGTGCTTGTTTGCATGACCAAGGGGACAAAATTTAGTTTGGAAAAGAGGAGGGTGAGGGGAGACCTCATTGTTGTCTATGGATACCTGAGAGGACATTGTGGAGAGAATAGAATAGAATAGAATCAACCAGGTTGGAAGAGACCTCCAAAATCATCCAGGCCAACCTAGCACCCAGCCCTATCCAGTCAACTAGACCATGGCACTAAGTGCCTCAGCCAGTCTTTTCCTGAACACCCCCAGGGACGGTGACTCCACCACCGCTGCTGCTGGTCTCTTCTTGCAGGTAAATAGTGACAGAAGAAGAGGGAATGGCCTCAATCTAGGTAGGTTTAGACTGAACATTAGGAAATTTTTTTTCTCAGAGAGGTCAGGCATTGGAATGGGCTGCCCAGGGAGGAGGTTGAGTCACCAACCCTGGATGTGTTTAGAAGTCATTTGAATGTGGTGCTTGAGGATATGGTTTAGGGTGAACCTTGTAGAGTAGGAATAACGGTTGGACTTGGTGATCCTGGGGGTCTTTTCCAACCTGAATGTTCCTGTGATTCTGTGAAAATCTGGGAGCATACCTTCACACAAAGTCCCAGGTGTAGTGAAAACTTTTATTGTTATCAGTGAGTGCTGTTTTCAGAAAGAGTACAGCAAAAGAGAACAACAGGGAGCAAGGATTCACGTTACAGCTAGTAATTTACTGGTAGCATATCTATAACTGTACAATTACATCACAGAAGTGTATTTTGAAATAAGTCTCACTCATCAAGCATGCTTAGTTGCTTTGAAAAGCATTCTTTATGTTACTTGCTATTCTATGTATTTGCTATTCTATGTACTTGATAATAGGTGCAAGACACTGAAATTCATAGGCTGAGCCATGAAGGGAGCCTCCATATAGAGTGAAATGATTATTTGTGACTGAAACTTCACATTCATTTATACTTATTCTAAAACACTCTCCACTTTTCCAGTCTTTCTCCAGATTTTGAAGTGGATTTACCAAGTCTGATCTCTGACATGCCAGTTATTTCCTCCTGACTTTCCTTTGATTCAGTTGTGCCCGATACTATCACTATTAAACCTTATCTTCTCTGCGACCCACCTGCAGCTGAAAGCCATGTCAGAACAGTTTATTCCAGTTCATTAAAGCCATCCTTGGGTTTCTTTTTTCTTTTTTTTTCCCCCCTTTCTCCATTCCTTCAGTAATGGATAATTTTACAGTCCCTTTCTAAGATAGTGTTTCATATGCTTTATTTGACATTTCTGTGATATGACTCTGGATATACCAGAAGAAATATTACTGTATTGTTATTCTGCTCAGAGCAGGGTCAGTGAAAGCAGTTTAGTCAGGGTCATGTCTTGTTGAGTTTTCAGTATCTCCAAGGATAGCAACTCCACAACCTCTCTAGGCAACTTTTTGCTGTGTTTGATCATTAGTAAAATTTCTTTTGTTCACATGAAACTTATAGTCCAATTTATTCCCATCATTCTTTGTCCCAAGACTGGATACCACTGGGAAGCATCTGAATCTGCCTTTGCAACTTCCATCAGGTACTTGCAAATAAGATTCCTTCCTGAGTGTTCCCTTCTTCAGAGTGAAGTTCCAGTTTCCAGTTCTCACAGTCTCTTTTAACACCATAAATGCTCTGTTCCCTGAACTATCTTTGTGGTCCTCAGCTAGACTCACTACAGTGTATTCATGTCTCTCTTGTAATGAGACTAGCACTGGATCCAGCGTTCCAGGTGTCTTTTGAAGAATGAACAGAGAGGAAGAATCTCCTCTGTTGGCCTGCTGGTGATACTCTGCCAAAACACAGCTCAGGTCGTAGCTGGCCTTTTTTGCTGCAAGTGTACACTGCTGACTTACGGTTAACACATTTGACCAGGACTTTCAAGACATTACAAAGAATCATAGAATCAACCAGGTTGGAAGAGACTTCCAGGATCATCCAGTGCAATCTAACACCCAGCCCTATACAATCAACTAGACCATGGCACTAAGTGCCCCATCCAGTCTTTTCTTGAACACCTCCAGGGATAGCGACTCCACCACCTGCCTGGGCAAATCCAATTCCAATGGCAAATCACTATGTGAAGAACTTCCTCCTAACATCCAGCCTATACCTCCTGTGGCACAACTTAAGACTGTGTCCCCTTGTCCTGTTGCTGGTTGCCTGGCAGAAGAGACCAACCCCACCTGGCTACAACCTCTCTGCAGGTAATATTTTTTGCCAACCTTTTTCCAGCTGGTAGATGCCACTGTGTGCTGGTACGTGGGGATGTTCTTCCTCAGCTGCAACACTTGGCTTTTCCCTTGGCAGAACTTTGTGAAATTTGCTGTCTTACTTTTCCAGTTTGTCAAAGAGTCTTCCCATGGCAGCACATTCATATGACCTGTCAAGTACTCTGTCCAATTTTGTGTTTGCAAGTCTGCTGAGAGAGCACTCTGCTCTATCATCCAGATCACTAAGATGTTAAACAGTATTTATGTCAGCACTAACTGCTGGCAACTGGCTTCCAGCTAGACTTTGTGTTATTGATCAACCTTTTGAGCCCCGCAGTTCAGACTCATTTCAGTCCACCTCTCTGTCTTTTTATCTATCTTGCACTTTATAAGTATATCTGGGGATGTTATGGGAGAGTGTTGAAAACTGCTAAACTACTCTCACCTTGTCTTCTGAGCTAGTTATGTCATTCATGAAATCACAGAACCATAGAACTATTTCAATTAGAAATGACCTCTGAGATCATAGAGTCCAATTGTCAACCTAAGAACACCATGGCTATTAAACTGTGTCCCAAAATGCCATGTCTGCATGTTTCTTGAACACCTCCAGGGACAGTGACTCCACCACCTCCCTGGGAGACCTATTCTAATGCCTGACCACTCTTTTCATAAAGAAATGCAACCTACTGTCAGGCTGGGCAGGAATGACTCCACTTGTGTAAATCCATGATCTTTACTCCTATTGGCTTGCCTACCCTTAATTTGCTTAGAAATAGAATAGAATAGAATAGAATCAACCAGGTTGGAAGAGACCTCCAAGATCATCCAGCCCAACCTAGCACCCAACCCTATCCAGTCATCTAGACCATGGCACTAAGTGCCTCATCCAGGCTTTTCTTGAACACCCTCAGGGATCGCAAATCCACCACCTCCCTGGGCAGCCCATTCCAATGCCAATCACTCTCTCTGGCAAGAACTTCCTCCTAAAATCCAGCCTATACCTCCCCTGGCACAACTTGAGACTGTGTCCCCTTGTCCTGTTGCTGTTTGCCTGGGAGAGGAGACCAACCCCCACCTGGCTACAACCACCCTTCAGGTAGTTGTAGACAGCAATGAGGTCTGCCCTGAGCCTCCTCTTCTCCAGGCTGAACAACCCCAACTCCCTCAGCCTCTCCTCATAGGGTTTGTGTTCCAGGCCCCTCACCAGGTTTATCACCCTTCTCTGGACACGTTCCAGCACCTCAATATCTCTCTTGAATTGAGTGGCCCAGAACTGGACACAGCACTCAAGGTGTGGCCTGAGCAGTGTTGAGTGTCCCTTGTCCTACTGGCCACACTGTTCCTGATCCAGGCCAGGATGCCATTGGCTTTCTTGGCCACCTAGGCACAAGTCTTCCAAGCATTCACCTCCTCACCCACCACTGTGAAGCTGACCAGCCTGTAGTTCACGGAATACTCCTTCTTGTCCTTCTTAAAGGTAGAAGTGGCATTTGCTTTCTTTCAGGATCTTTCTGCCATCATCACAGCCTTTCCAAGATTCTCTGTAGTGACTTTACAATGGGATGGCTCATCTCACTCAGCAGTTTTGGGTGCATTCTTTCTCACCAGGTCCTTGTATTTGTTCCATCAGGACTTGTGTTTTTGTCCTATCTGTTTAAATGTCTCCTCAACCCCATTCTCATCTACTGAGGGCAAGTCTGCTTTCCACCAGACTTTCCCACTGGTCTCAGGGGCTTGGGATTGCTCAATGCCAGTCTTGCCGGTAAAGAATGAGGAAAAGAAGACATTGAGTACCTTAGGCCCATACCTGTCCTTTACCACCAGGTCCCTGCCCTGTTTGTTCACCAGAAGGCCCACTGTAACCTTGTCTTCCTTTTACTGCTGATGTGCTCGTAGAAGCCTGTAAATGCTGTAACAACAATTGCTTTTGCTAGAGACTGTGTGGTTGGGGCTTGCTAACAAAGAGTGGTGCTTTCTGTGAGATCCTCAAGGTCATTACTTTTACAGTTCTTTTGCCTCAGCTGACCTTAGTCCTGGCAGGCCCTAGAAAGGAGGCAGTTTCAAAGAAGAAAAGTAGGTTCTGTGCTAGTTTTGGATCTGGTTTACAGCCTTGGCATAAATTGCTTTGAAAGGTTTTTTTGTGCAGGCATTAGCTGTGTTTCCCTTAATGAGCTGGTTCAGAGAAGTGATTCTGCTTGGAAATTAGTCCCTTGACTGTTGTCATTTACTGAGCAGCCTCAGTTTCCAGAATGGTCTTTGTATGTTAGAACCTCGTTCCTTTTGGAGGAAAATAAACTCCAAGTTATAATGTGGAAGTTAAGATCCAAACCATGGGTGGGTTGTAGCATGACTAAGCCATCCAGTATGTGCTGCTGCCCTTTGCCTTCGGAAAGCTTTGCTTTGTGAGTAGATGAAACCCTCTTCACAGAATCACAGAGTCACAGAATTTCTTAGATTGGAAAAGCCCTTCAAGCTCATTGAGTCCAGTCATTAGTTTCACACTGACAACTCCTTCTCTAAACCAAATCACTCAGCACAACATCTCATCACTATGAATCACTACAGTTGGAAAGGATCACCAGGATCATCCAGTCCAACCTTCATCCCAGCATCCTCAATCACTAGACCATAGCCTCAAGCACTACACGCTTTTAAACACCTCCAGGGATGGCGACTCCACCACCTCCCTGGGCAGCCTGTTCCAGAGCCTGACCACCCACTCAGCAAAAAACTTCCTCTGAACAGCCAACCTAAAGCTCCCCTGATGCAGCTTGAGGCCATTTCCTCTTGTCCTATCGTTAGTAATTCAGGAGAAGATGAAATCCAAAGTGAAAGAAAAGCTTAGTGCCCTGTGCAGTGGGACATGTGAGAGGCCTGAGCACAATGTACTTCTATCTAGGGATTCATGAATTTTCACCAAATTACTTGCTAAATTCAGCCTAGGTCTTGTGGAAATCATAAATAAATCACAGTAGCATAAAGAAGCTGCCCCAGTGAGTTAGGCTGTGGCTATTAGAGCAGAGATGTGAAATGAAGACTATGAAATATGTGCTCTCTTTCTTTGCTTAGTACACTTTGAGTGCTGTGTCCAGTTCTGGGCCACTCAATTCAAGAGAGATGTTGAGGTACTGGATTGTGTTCAGAGAAGGGCGACGAAGCTGGTGAGGAGCCTGGAACACAAACCCTATGAGGAGAGGCTNCATGGTCTAGTTGACTGGATAGGGCTGGGTGCTAGGTTGGACTGGCTGATCTTGGAGGTCTCTTCCAACCTGGTCGGTTCTATGATTCTATGATAGGAGCAACAAATAATGAAGGAAGTTTTTAAAAGTGAAAAGAGATGTTCCAGTTTGCTAGACTTTCATTGCTCTTTTGCTGATATTTTTTTAAATATGAGTTGATAAAAGCCACAAGCTTTAGTCCATTTTTTCCCAGCCAGTATAGAGGAATATTTCAGTCAAAGGTTTGTCTCTTTATTTGATTTATTTAAAACAAGGAAAGTTATAGGCGGTATAAAAGATCAAAGAACTGAAGATACTGGCTGAAAATTCAAACCCTTTATTTATAGACTTTCTAGCTTGCCTTTTGCTTTTTTTTTTTTCTTTTCCCCAAGACACACTGCATGGAGGCTTTGTGCACTATTGTTTGTGTAGTACAGGTAGAATTAAGTGATGCATCAACTTGTGGCCAAAATCCAATGATGAATAAAGTTTTGCACTTGATTTGTTCCCAGATTCAAACATTGATTTATATTCAGCTGGAGAAGTAAAGAGATTGTGGGGGAATGGCATTGGCACTATGAGTCCAGGAAATCCATCCCTTGTGACATTAGAAATATTTTTTCTTCCTCTGTGCTCATTCCCTCTACTATAAAAATGTTATGAAATACTAATCTTTGGAGGAAAATGATTAATTCTTTTTCCTCATAATTTGAACATGTAGTATATCATCTTAACACAGAATTCCATGCAGTTGATATCATGCATATCTTTTCAATAATCTACATTCTGATGTATGCAACATATTGTTGTGGTAGGCCTGATAGGCCCCAAATAGGCTTACCCATGTCCTGCCTTGCCTAGGCATGTTTTTCTCCTCCACCAGAGAGGCAAGTGTGGGAAACGGACACAAAAGAACCTGGAGCCGCTGAGTCTGGCTTGCCCAGGGTCCTGTGGTGTGAGGTACACACACTTAGCTTGTGCCTGCCTAGTGCAAGGCCTGTGCTTTTCCCAAATTAGGGAAAAGTGAGCCTGTGGCTTTGCCTAATATGGTATGGTTTGGGTAACTGCCATCCTGACTGGCTATTCTTGTGTCCAAAGGGCAATTAATCTCGGCCCACATTGATAAAAGGAGATAGGCAGGTGAACAACCTGCTTTTGCTTCCCTGCTTTGCTTCCCTGCTCTTTGCCTGCTCTCTCTGCTGTGCCCAGCCCTGCTGCTGTTGCACACTGCCTTATTGCTTGCCTGCTAAACTCCACTGCCTTGAGTTACCAGGAGCAGACCCTGGATGCCTGCACGCGATCGGCCTGTGTGGCCAGCGTGACATTGTGCTGAGACTGCACGACATCCTGCCTCTACACCTGGAGGTCCTGCTTAGAGTTCCTGGACATATACACAGATCATCCAGAAGAAGCCAGGAGACGAGGTCAGAGATTGTCTGTGCCTTTCCTCTGAAGCTGGGAAGATTAAGTCTCAACATCCGACAAGACAGAGTGCCCTGAAATGAAAGCATTTGGGCTTATTGAATTTCCTGAGAAACTAAGAAGCTCTCTAATGATTTAATCCCCTGTGCAAAAATGCTACTCCCAATAGCTCAGGCCAAAATCACTCTTACCATTGGTAACCATTTTCATTTTTACCCTTCTTGAATCTTGATCAGATGAACATTTTCAACACTGCCAGGGCTGTCTTACATCATTTCCACCCCAATGTTTTGCAAACCTACCTTCCTCTAGCTTGTTTAAACCCTGACTGTGGCACCATCTTGGGATCCATTATTGCCTTTGCAGGGTGACTACATTTTCTGAATTGTTCTACCCTTAATTCAAGCACACTTTGAAGCTCATCATTTCCAATGTCGCCTCAGGAAATCAGTTGACTTCATTGCCTACATTTTAATTTTAGTTAAACTACAAATGGAAGCTGGGGTTAAATGTCGTAGGAAAATATTTAAGAACATTAAAAGTGAGCATGGAAATTTAGAGGGATGTGGGGGTGGCAGGTGAGGAAGTTGGGAGATACAAGAAACAGCTTAATCTACACAAAAAAAAACCATGTAAGTAACAGACACACAATTAATTCCTTACATAATACTTGCATCAGTGTTTGTTGACGATTAAGACCAAAATTGTAGGCAGGATCTTCGTGTAACAGGACAGAATACCTACCCTACGGGGGACAAGTATTCCTATCTTCTTTCCAACACACCAGTAATGACAAGGTGGGAGATAACAGTGGCATACATTTCCATTTTTAATTGTAGTCACTGTAGAAAGCTGAATAGAAAAACTGATTACAAAATACAGTCTGGGTTTGCAGAATTATTTTTTTTTTGGTCTTTCCATGTATGGCTACAAGACACAACAACTCCGAGCAGTACTACAGGCTGGGGACAGAGTGGCTGGGGAGCAGCCAGGCAGAGAGGCACCTGGAGGTACCGGTCAACAGCTGACTGAAGATGAGCCAGCAGTGTGCCCAGGTGGCCAAGAGAGCCAATGGTATCGTGGCCTTTATCAGAAACAGTGTGGCCAGGAAGACCAGGGAAGTCATTCTGCCTCTGTACT
>WAAF01014021.1:18218-48805 GCA_013400475.1 Tricholaema leucomelas
GACTCTCTCAGTGAAGAACTTTCTCCTCACCTCAAGCCTAAATTTCCCCTGGCGTAGCTTGAGGCTGTGTCCTCTTGTTCTGGTGCTGGCTGCCTTAGAGAAGAGAGCAACCTCCTCCTGGCTACAACCACCCTTCAGGTAGTTGTACCTAAACACAACTCCCCTCCTAGAAACCTGAGTCCCCAGAGGGGCTCTCAACCACCCCCTCACCTTCCCTCTACCCCTCTCAACCTTACCCCAGTCCCGAGGAAGAATGGAGGTTCAGCCAGGGGGCTTAAGAAGCAAAGATGGATCAGCCAAAAGAAAAATGGAGGGTGAGGTTAGAGAGTAAGATGCAGTTCAGCCAGCAGCCCAGAGCTCCCCAGCAGGCGACGAGCGAAGTGAGCAAAGTGAAGTGACTTTATGTTTTGGTTTCCCTTTTTTACACATCTCAGCAAGACCATGAGCGAAGTAGACATGACTCTTGTTTTCCTTTCATGGCCTATGATCTAGTCTTTCTCACCAAAACATTCTAGCTAGGCTCAAACTAGCACACAGTCGCATGAACAGCTCTTGATTTTTTGCATGTTCTTGGTGTTTCTTCATTTTGCATATGTTACACTGAGTTACCTTTTGGCATTTTGAACCATTGAGTGGATGTTTAGGCATTAACTTTCTTAAGCAGAAACTCCAGTACCAGAAGAGACCTGTTCTGGCAATATGTCTTTCTCTGGACAATACAGTTCTCAACCTTCATCCAATTGTGTTTGACAGGTCTAGAACATGAAAGTGGTAAGTTCCTCTGCCCTTCACAGCTGTTTGCTTCAGTGTCCTTGAAAGTGTGCACTCACCATGGATGCTGCCTGATGCATTTACTCTTGCTCTTCTGAGCTGATCTTCTGTAGAAAGTTTATCTTGGCAGTTATTTATTCCATACAGAGATCAATATGCAGTGAATTCTCCCACCTCAGAACTTACTAGAAATTCTGCTTGTGTTGTTTTTTGTTGTGTGTGCTTCCTCTCCACTTTTTCCCCTCTCTGGGGACTTTTAAGGTCAACAGGATTTGATCCTACATGGATCAAACATCAGTACATGTATAATGGACTGCTATGCATAGTCTTCAGTCAAGTCTATTTTTCCTTACTCGTACCTACAGTTAAAGGTTTTTCTCTGAATCTGAAGTGCTAATCTTTAAGTTCTCAGAGTTCCAGATTATATATATATATATTTAAACACCAAATAAATGAATGTAAAACTCTGGATAGTCTCTAAATTTTTTTTTTCCTCAAATTGTCCTGGTTTTTGACCAAAATTTTTCAGTACTAGCTAATTTTTTTTTTAATGAAGCTCCAAACTCCAAAACTACCTTTGATAAGTTACTGCCTAATTCAAAGCCAAGGTGGGTTTGAATTGGAAATACTATGAGGTGACCCAGGGCTCTTCTGTCCTTCTGACTCTTAACCTGTATTCATAAAATCATAGAATCAGCCAGGTTGGAAGAGACCTCCAAGATCATCCAGTCCAACCTAGCACCCAGGCCGAGACAATCAACCAGACCATGGCACTAAGTGCCCCATCCAGGCTTTTCTTCAACACCTTCAGGGGCAGCAACTCCACCATCTCCCTGGGCAGCCCATTCCAATGCCAATCACTCTCTCTGGCAACAACTTCCTCCTAACATCCAGCCTAGACCTCCCCAACCACAACTTGAGACTGTGTCCCCTTGTTCTGTTGCTGGTTGCCTGGCAGAAGAGAGCAACCCCACCTGGCTACAGCCTCCCATCAGGTAGTTGTAGACAGCAATGAGGTCAGCCCTGAGCCTCCTCTTCTGCAGGCTGCACACCCCCAGCTCCCTCAGCCTCTCCTCACAGGGCTGTGCTCCAGGCCCCTCACCATCTTTGTTGCCCTTCTCTGAACACGTTCCAGTATCTCAACATCTCTCTTGAATTGAGGAGCCCAGAACTGGACACAGCACTCAAGGTGTGGCCTGACCAGTGTTGATTACAAGGGAAGAATAACCTCCCTTGTCCTACTGGCCACACTGATACTATCCTGATTCTGTCCTTTTATGTCCAAATCTTCATCTTTCTTCCTCCAGCCCAAACTCAGGTGCTTCTGAAAAATGAGTGGAATCCTTGACTTTAAAGGCCAGTGAAATGACAGTAAAAGCACACAGTAATTCAGTGGAAATGGAGCTTCTGCCTGATGTTAAACACTGAAAACAGTGCCTGAATAAATTTGGAAAACCTATTTGTTTCTTGTAAAGTAACTAGTAATAAAATGGGGCTAGAGAAGCCTTAGGCACACTGTATTTAAATAAGCTTCTTGTTCAAGCCAGAGCTAAAGCTGCAGTTATGGATAATGTAGCTCACTTCTTATTTCAAGAGAAAAGATTGTATTATCATAATTTCAATTGTAAATGCTCTTTTCTTTTGTCAACAGGCCACTGATAAGATCTCTGTGTGAACCTCTTAGCTGAAAAAAAGACACACAGCATACACAAAGATAATAAACCTTCCATGAGGAAATCTGATTTGGTGCTTACTAACTTTAGTCAGGTGGGATACTTCAAATGAAAAGTCTGTTTGCAGCAGTAAAACTGAGAAACCCAAGTTCCAAGTGCCTCTGTGTTAGCATGGTAAAAACTCTTACCAGCCTCCTATTCTGAATCCATGTTCATTCCCTTAAGTACCTTATTTTTTGACTTGGCTTACCTGAGAATAAGGGGTGGTAGTGCTGCCTGAGAGCAAGGAAGTATCATTTGCTGCATGCATTGTTGTGTTGCACAGGGGCAGGCATTGAGGTAGGCAGAGAAGGTAGGCACAGCCCGTTTTTATCTTTGGTCTTTGTTTTGGTTTTGAACAGGAGAGATTGGTTTTGAAGAGGGGAGATTCTGACTGGATGTTAGGAGGAAGTTCTTTACAGTGAGGGTGGTGAGACACTGGCACAGGTTGCCCAGGGAGGTTGTGGATGCTTCCTCCCTGGAGGGGTTTAAAGCCAGGCTGGATGAGGCCTTGAGCAGCCTGCTCTAGTGGGAGGTGTCCCTGCCTATGGCAGGGGGCTGGAGCTGGATGATCCTTGAGGTCCCTTCCAACCTAAACCATTCTATGATTCTATGATATACAAGAGGATCATTAAGGCTTTCCCATTCCTTCTGTTCCTTCTCTCTTCTCCTGAACTCTTCAGATTGTAAGCCTTCTGTGAGTATATCCTTTGAAACATTAATTGCTGCTGAATTGGGCAATGTATTGAGAGTGTTCAGGCTAGTTCTTCATCCTGCAGCAGGTTTGGGATTCCTGGAACACAGCTGATCTCCTGCAGGTGACCACTACACACCTAGAGGAAACTTGGCCAGAACATTAGTCTGGTAAAGCGACTGTGATTATTGGAATAAATTGTCAAATAGAAAGCATGATTATAAACCCTGGATTAAGGCAGACTGGGCTTGCTGTCACAGTCTTCTCACTCTGCAGAGCAAAGAGTCATCTCATGAGAATAACTGAGCATGGAGTTTGGCCAAACACTTTCCTGTCTCTCCATATCTCATGAGAATAACTGAGGGTGGAGTTTGGCCAAACACTTTCCTGTCTCTCCATATCTCATGAGAATAACTGAGGGTGGAGTTTGGCCAAACACTTTCCTGTCTCTCCATATCTCATGAGAATAACTGAGGGTGGAGTTTGGCCAAACACTTTCCTGTCTCTCCATATACCACAAAAAGACCCCCAAAGGACTGCATATTATACCAAAAGATGAAATTAAATTAACAGAAAAAGAAACCCTTGGTTATCAAAAAGGCATTTTTTGCAATTTAAACACATATAAGCAAACATGAATTGGATGCTAGCAATCGCATACAGCCATCATAAAATAAACTAGAGAGAAGCTGTATGGTTTGGCTTTGGAGGGTGCATCTTACTGAGACTACCTTCATTTATCAGTTTGAATTCCTGAACAATGCATAGAATTCATAAAAGCAGAAGTGGAAAGCAGAACAACCTGTTAAAGCAAAGATGATAGGCTAGACATTCAGACACTGCAATGCAGAACACTTCTTGCTGTGGGAGATGCCAGAAAGGTCAGCAGCTTGAAATGAAAAGACTGATCTCAACTGTGCTGTTACTTAAGAGCATATGGTATCCCTTTGGAAGCCCTTAGATAATGGTTGTTGAAAGCATTACTGTGGAGATAAGATTTAAAATCCAACAACAAATAAACATACTGTGAGCTGCAGTCCCTGGAGGTGTACAAGAAAAGCCTGGCTGAGGCACTTAGTGCCATGGTCTAGTTGATTGGACAGGGCTAGGTGATATGTTGTACTGGATGATCTTGGAGGTCTCTTCCAACCTGGTTGAGTCTATGATTCTATGGTTCCCTTGATGCCTTCTGGAAAGTGAATTTTTTTACATACTGCTCTTAGAGTTTGGATGAGGCTTTTCTCTGCTTTAATGTAGTACTTTGTAACTGTCTTGGAAGCTTATTTTCAGTCAGAAACAAAAGCATGTTTTATAGTGTGCAATTTGGACTTTATACTTGAACCTGAAGTGTTGCATTACAATTTTTTTTCCCCATTGTTGCCTCACTGATTAAAGCATGATTCATGAATTTCTAATTTTATGTGTGTATAAAAAGATCTGAATTGCAGAAGTATCACTCCTGCGTCTTGTGGCCATTTGAGCTGATTTTCTAGCTCAGACATAGGGGAGAGGTGAACATTCCAGGGTTAGGCCATATAATGGCAACAATGGATAAGTTAATACAATTTCATTGGAGCATCAAGAGCTTTATGCCTAGAAGCACAGCTTGTTCTTTCCCCCTTGCTGGCTTCTGCTGCTTGAGCTGGGCCTGCCTGCTATTTTCCCTGGCTGCTGTTTTGGCTGCTGCTGCTTTTGCTGCTTCGCTGCCGCTTGACCCTTTCCCCTTCTTCCTTAAGGTTATGTTTTTTTTCTCTAGTAGTTTATTTCTCTTTAAACTGTTACACTATAAGAAATACAATTTCATCTCTCCCTGACTTTCATAAAAAAATCTGTGTTGTGGTGAGTTTATTCTACTGGGGGAGGGATCCACCTTAACCCGGAATACATGCGGAGGTCTGTCATGTTTCTTCTGTGTGTTTGAGCTCTGGGCATTGAGCATGAGAATGATGCTTTTGTGTCAGCTACAAAATGGAATAGTTTCATCTGTTTACAGCACTGAACATTTGTCATCCTTGATCAGAATTGCTCCTGTTCTCCCTTTAAATAGTTGTTAAGAAATGACTTAGTGTACCTGTCAGCGTCAGTGCTGTCATTGCACACTAGATGTGGTTAAAAGGAGTATCATTTAGTCATTTAAATTACATAACTGCAGACTTGGCTTAGGGGATCATTACACAGCGAGAAGAATGAATGCTTTTTCTGAGCTACCATATTTAAACCCTAATCTTGTGACAACATGAGGAGAAAATTCTTTACAGCAAGAGTGACAGAGCACTGGAGCAGGCTGCCAAGAGAGGTTGTGGAGTCTCCTTCTCTAGAGACTTTCAAAACCCACCTGGATGCATTCCTGTGTGAACTACCCTAGGGGATCCTGCCTTGGGCCTTGGACTAGGTGATCTCTAGAGATCTCTTCCAACCTCTAAGGTTCTCTGTTTCTGTGACAATGTTTTTAGAATTTAATACCATGCTTTGAAAATTAATTGTGATGAAGACCAGTTTTCTTCTGGTTATTAGTCCTAATGCTTGAAAAGTAACCTCTCTATCAGACACCACCTTTCTTTATCCACTCACAACAAAAAGTCTGTTTGAGTTCGGTTGGTGAGGCACTGTGACCTCCCACTTTGATGCACTATCCACAGCATGAAAAGATTGAAATTGAATGTTAATAGAATATCCCTTTAGTCCAGGGCCATTGAACTTTTTTAGTGACATTTGAAAACAAACAAAGCCTCTGCCTTTTAGAATAGAATAGAATCAACCAGGGTGGAAGGAGACCTCCAAGATCATCCAGTCCAACATATCACCCAGCCCTATCCAGTCAACTAGACCATGGCACTAAGAGCCTCATCCAGTCTTTTCCTGAACACCCCCAGGGATGGTGACTCCACCACCTCCCTGGGCAGCCCATTCCAATGCCAATCACTCTCTCTGCCAACAACTTCCTCCTAAAATCCAGCCTATACTTCCCTCGGCACAACTTGAGACTGTGTCCCCTTGTCCTGTTGCTGGTTGCCTGGCAGAAGAGACCAACCCCCACCTGACTACAGCCTCCCTTCAGGTAGTTGTAGACAGCAATGAGGTCT
The DNA here is from genome assembly GCA_013400475.1 of Tricholaema leucomelas. Taxonomy (NCBI): domain Eukaryota; kingdom Metazoa; phylum Chordata; class Aves; order Piciformes; family Lybiidae; genus Tricholaema lacrymosa; species Tricholaema leucomelas. The sequence goes on from WAAF01014021.1 coordinate 24,479, forward strand.
GCCCTGAGCCTCCTCTTCTCCAGGCTAAACAAGCCCAGCTCCCTCAGCCTCTCCTCATAGGGTTTGTGTTCCTATGGTTTTTGGGTAAATCAGAGTGGAATACTTTGCTCTTTCTTGCTAGATTAGGAGATTGACCTTCTGTAGTTTGATAGATCTAGTAGATATCCATTTGCTCTATTAACAAGAGTAGTTTTGTTATAACTGCTCTGTTACAATGCATTAATATAAAGGATTCTGATGTCATAGATAAAAAGTAACTTCAAATAATACAAATTATATACATTGCTGCCTTTTTGAATGCAGAAGATACTCTGTACTCAGCATGGATCAGGCCACACCTTGAGTGCTGTGTCCAGTTCTGGGCTCCTCAATTCAAGAGAGATGTTGAGATACTGGAACGTGTCCAGAAGAGGGCGACAAAGCTGGTGAGGGGCCTGGAGCACAGCCCTGTGAGGAGAGGCTGAGGGAGCTGGGGGTGTGCAGCCTGCAGAAGAGGAGGCTCAGGGCAGACCTCATTGCTGTCTACAGCTACCTGAAGGGAGGCTGTAGCCAGGTGGGGTTGGTCTCTTCTGCCAGGCAGCCAGCAACAGAAGAAGGGGACACAGTCTCAAGTTGTGCCTGGGGAGGTGTAGGCTGGATGTTAGGAGGAAGTTGTTGGCGGAGAAAGTGACTGGCATTGGAATGGGCTGCCCAGGGAGGTGGTGGAGTCACTGTCCCTGAAGGTGTTGAAGAAAAGCCTGGATGGGGCACTTAGTGCCATGGTCCAGATGACTGGATAGGGCTGGGTGCTAGGTTGGCCTGGATGATCTTGGAGGTCTCTTCCAACCTGGTTGATTCTATGATTCTATGAGTGGTTATGTTACAAATTCAGAACGTGTTTGTTTTTCTGCAGCAAATACTTAGCCAGTGTTCCAACACAGAATCAGAAGCTGATGGCTGAAAAGCTTACAGCTGAAGTAACTTTTTTTTTTTTTTTTTAATGGCTGAGATTAGAATTAACACTGGTTGGGGAAAGTCCAATTCCCCATGGCTATTAAAGAAACCACAAACTCACAAAAAACTAGCTAGACCCAAGTAATAGTACTTCTTGCACAGTAAGGCCACATAGTTAGCTAAGAATATAACCCAAGGTGTAAATAGAGCATACATAGACAGGCTGAGACAATATGTTCTGCTTGGGTACTTATCCTTGGATTGTAGGAAAATTCTGAATTATGTAGTATAGCTGTAACAGTATCCCTGTAATCCCTGTTAGGTACTTGAGTCTAATGTGATTGCTCAGAAGTAAAGCAGGAAATGACTGCAGTATGTTACTTGTATGAGGTTTTAATCCACAGGTTTCAGTAGGACTGCAGAATTTAACATGTTCAATTATTTATGCTAAACTCTGAAGTTAAAATATTATTTTCACAGTATTTGCACTATTTGGATTGAGTACTTGTTTAAAAGCTACAAAATCAATCAGCTTTTCATTGGTCAGTTTTAGTATCTCGAGGTGGGTGTCCTTCACCAAGTAATAAATACATAAATAAAAGCTTCCTCCTGTAACAAACAGTTTTAAAGATTTGTACTTAATTGTCCCATGTATTATCATAGAACCAACCAGGTTGGAAGGGACCTCCAAGATCATCCAGTCCAACCTAGCACCCAGCCCGAGACAGTCAACCAGACCATGGCACTAAGTGCCCCATCCAGGCTTTTCTTCAACACCTCCAGGGACAGTGACTCCACCACCTCCCTGGGCAGCCCATTCCCATGCCAATCACTCTCTCTGCCAACAACTTCCTCCTAACATCCAGCCTAGACCTCCCCTGGCACAACTTGAGACTGTGTCCCCTTGTTCTGTTGCTGCTTGCCTGGCAGAAGAGACCAACCCCACCTGGCTACAGCCTCTTTTCAGGTAGCTGGAGGCAGCAATGAAGTCAGCCCTGAGCCTCCTCTTCTGCAGGCTGTACACCCCCAGCTCCCTCAGCCTCTCCTCACAGGGCTGTGCTCCAGGCCCTTCACCAGCTTTGTTGCCCTTCTCTGGACACCTTCCAGCACCTCAACATCTCTCTTGAATTGAGGAGCCCAGAACTGAACACAGCACTCAAGGTGTGGCCTGATCAGTGCTGAGTCCAGGGGCAGAATAATCTCCCTTGTCCTGCTGTCCACACTCTTCCTGAGCCAGACCAGGATGCCATTGGCTCTCTTGGCCACCTGGGCACACTGCTGGCTTATGTTCAGCTAATATCTACCAGTACCCCCAGGTCCCTCTTTGCCTGGCTGCTCTCCAGCCTCTCTGTCCCCAGCCTGTAGTGCTGCTTGGGGTTGTTGTGGCCAAAGAGCAGAACCCTGCACTTGGCTTTGTTCAATCTCATCCCATTGGCCTTTGCCCACTCATCCAGCATGTCAAGGTCCCATGACCTTATGCATTAATTTGATGAGGCTTTTCTTGGTCTGAGCTGTCAAACAGCTGTAAAACTGTTCTCACTGCAGTCAAGAAAATCTTAAGAGAAAGCTCCATTTTCCAACCTGACTACAGTACTGACAGCCCTGTGTTTTTAACTTGGGAAACTGGATGCCTACTTTGGGTGTGGGTGAATGCAATCTCTTGTATGTTTTCTTTGAATGTCCTGCTTTGGCAGCCTGCCATATCACCACTAGGGTCTTGCTGTTTTCAGTTTTACCTTTTTTTAATAAAAATGTTAATAAGTACATCAAAGGGAACTTGTTTCTTTTGTTCCTCTGCAAAGAGAACAGAGTTAAAAATGCTATTAAAGACAGGAAGACTATAATCTGCTTTGTGACTTACAGATTTCCAGTGCAATTATTGCAAGCATTTGCCCAAATCTCACACCTAAAGAGGGAAAACTGTGACAAAAAAGGCAGCTAACAGTCTTAAAAGGAGGCTTCCTCAATGCAGTCTTTATAGACTGTCAATCGATAGGATCATTATATTTAGTCACCAGTAATAACTTGGAATAGCAACCTGCTGATGAAATTCCTGCCCAGTAGCAAAGCCAGATTTCATTCATGCTCCTTGCTGCTTCTCTCATTCTGTCATTTAGAGTCAGGATTGAAACCTTCATGTTCTGGCCAGTCCTGTAAATGGAGTTGGTCATAATCTCTTGTACATTAACTTTCTTAATGGTTCCATGTGTGAAATGGATGTTATGGAGGTACTAGTGTGCATACTTTCATTTGACATCTACTCTCTTTTACAGATTGAAATACTTCTTTGGGAATTTGTGTTCTGAGTATGTTTGAAATGTCCTGATTTTAAGGGAAGTTCAAGGAAATTAAAACACACAACTTACAGTCATATTCAAAACGTTAGAAAATCATTGTTGATTCATAAAGCTGAAACCAAACAACTTAAAAATAAGAGGGGGGATGGGAATCACTACCAAGCCAGCCAGTCCTTTAGTAATCTTTTGTGCTGGTGCAGTATTGTCTGTTGCCAAGAATATGTGCTCTCATCTCTTTTTGGGTATGAAACAAAATGTTAAATCTCATTTTCTGAAACTGGCCACAGGTTTGTCTGTGCTTGCCTAGTGCAGAATTTGGCACATACTGCACAGGGCAGATCACCAAATGGCTTCTTGATCCATGTAAAAATAGTTTCTCATGGCAAAATGGTGCCCTGTACTCTCAAAGAAAGAAATAAAGACAAAGTTGAACCAGGGCAGTGCCTTAGCTCTCTTCTAGGAACCCTGCAAGCCCTTATGTGCAATTCATAATCTGCACTGCAGTCATCACTGTAATAGATAACCAGTTGTTCATCTGGGCAAACATATTTATTCCTCTTTTGTCTTGACCTGCTGCTTTTTACCTCTATTTTAAAAGCTTGGTTTGTCCATCTGTTGTCTTGATGAATTCTTGCTCTTTGGGGCATAATGTTGCTTGAGTGGTTTGGCATCTGGCAGAGGTTGTTAGCGATGCTGTGCTGGAAGAGCTCTGCTTAGTGAAACCCTGGTGTTGAGTTCAACTGATAGTGAGCCTCATGTAGGACCGACCTTGCAGGAGCCATGTGATAATTCTGTATTGTAAATGCTGATATGCTGATCAGACTGGCACTAGGTACTTTGCAAGGCAGGAGAAAATACCACAGTGCTTTTGACTTAAGTGCATTTTCTGTGTTCCTGTCTGAAGCAGCAGAAAGCAGGATGTATTGATTTGCTGTGACCACCTATTGACCTCTGAGTCACATAAGGGAACACTATTCTTTTTTTCTTTGTGTTGTTACTCACTGTTGTGAGTCCTGTAAGCTATATGTATGCCCTGTGTATAAACAGCCTGGTTCATTTAAGGTTCTTGCTGTTGTTTCTTTTTCTTCTAGAAAAAAAAGCTCTTATTTTCTCTTTTCTTTAGTTTGTATCCCAAAGTCAAATCGTGCTTAGCATAACACTTCCCTTGCATTTGTACAGATCATCTCAAGTATGAAGCAAATTCTATATAGGGTCTGGGGAGAGGTTGGTCTCTTCTGCCAGGTAACCAGCAACAGAACAAAGGGACACAGTCACAAGTTGTGCCAGGGGAGGTCTAGGCTGGATGTTAGGAGGAAGTTTTTTGCCAGAGAGAGTGATTGGCATTGAAATGAGTTGCCCAGGGAGGTGGTGGAGTCGCCATCCCTGGAGGTGTTGAAGAAAAGTCTGGATGAGACACTTAGTGCCATGGTCTAGTTGATTGGACAGAGCTGGGTACTAGGTTGGCCTGGATGATCTTGGAGGTCTCTTCCAACCTGGCTGATTCTGTGATTCTATGATTCTTAGCACATATATATGTCTTTCTGCAGACTTGTGCTAGTTTGAAGCTAGCTGGAATATTTTGGTGAGAAGAATCAGATTCTAGGCTGTGAACAGGAAACAATGCTGATGTCTGCTGCACTCATAGGCTTGCTGAGATGTATAAAAACAAGAACATAAATATAGACAACAGAGTTGCTCTCTCTGGCTCTGGCACCTCCCTTCTCTCCCTAACCTGCTGTCTGTGTAACTAATCCTTCTGCTTCCTAACACCCCTGGCCAATTCTCCAAACTCACCTTGAACGTAAGGCAAAGTCTGGGATAAGGTAGAGGTGGAAAGGAGGTGGAAGAGAGGTTAAGAGCCCTCCTGGGGACTCTGGTTTCTGGGAGGGCTGTTAGGAGGGGCATTTACATCTGCTAGTGCTGAAAGACCTAGAAGGTGTGATTTTTTTTTTTTTTTTTTAATGACAACAAAAAATTGGGAAGCAAATAACTCAAATTACCCAAATATGAAGTCTGACAATAAACATAAAATGAATTTCTGTTTCATAAATCTTATCCCATTGGCCTCTGCCTACCCATCCAGCCTGGCAATGTCCCTCTGCAGGGCTCTCCTACCCTCCAACAGACCAACACCTGCTCCTAGCTTGGTGTCATCTGCAAACTTATTGATGCTGGACTCAATCTTCTCATCCAGATGCAGCCTCACACCATTTTTCATTTCATATGTACTAGCACCTCTGAAGTGGATTTAAATGCAGCTTTCTCCCTGTTAATGCAAAGGTTCTGGTTTTCTTTTTTTGCTAGAGCAGCAGAAAGATGACTTAATGTATATGGGAAACAGGATTCAAACTTTGTGTCTGTCTTGCAAAAGAGAAACATTCCCACATAGGGATTGTAGTTAAAGCTCTTGCAAGATAGGTTTACTTTTTCAGTCTAATATGTAATATTGAGATGCTTGAACATGTCCAGAGAAGGGCAACGAGGCTGGTGCGAGGCCTCGAGCACAGCCCTATGCGGAGTGGCTGAGGGGGCTGGGATTGGTTAGCCTGGAGAAGAGGAGGCTCAGGGGAGACCTTATTGCTGTCTACAACTACCTGAAGGGTGGTTGTAGCCAGGAGGAGGTTGCTCTCTTCTCTCAGGCAGCCAGCACCAGAACGAGAGGACACAGCCTCAAGCTACGCCAGGGGAAATTTAGGCTCGAGGTGAGGAGAAAGTTCTTCACTGAGAGAGTCATTGGCTACTGGAATGGGCTGCCCGGGGAGGTGGTGGAGTCGCCGTCCCTGGAGCTGTTCAAGGCAGGATTGGACGTGGCACTTGGTGCCATGGTCTAGCCTTGAGCTCTGTGGTAACAGGTTGGATTTGATCTATGAGGTCTCTTCCAATCTTGGTAATACTGTGATACTGTGTGATATTCCTTCTGTAAATGGTGAATTTAGAAAAGCACAGGTTCTGAGCATGTTTTTAAATACCATTGCACTGATAATTAGGCTCTTCACTTTGAGCAGCAGAGTAAATTCAGACCTGTCAGTAAATACAGTAAAGCTGCTCTAGTTCTCCCTACTTGCTTTGGAAACTTTTCTCAGTTTACTATGCAGACACTTCTATGTTTTGTGTAATATGCCCTCATAAAACATACATATGGTAAAGCACAACTAAAATAACCAAACACAGATTTTTTTTTTTTATTATTATTATTCCTCTCCAGAGTTTCTCCTTAAAAGTCACAGAATCACAGAATCAGTCAGGGTTGGAAGGGACCACAAGGATCATCCCGTTCCAACCCCCCCTGCCATGGCCAGGGACACCCTAGAGCCCCATCCAGCCTGGCTTTAAACACCCCCAGGGATGGGGCCTCAACCACCTCCCTGGGCAACACAGCCCAGCCTCTCACCACTCTCATGCTGGAGAACTTCGTCCTCACCTGCAGCTTTGCTCCTTTCCCCCTAGTCCTGTCTCTCCCTGACAGCCTCAAAAGTCCCTCCCCAGCTTTTTTGCAAGCCCACTTCAGATTCTGGAAGGCCACAAGAAGGTCACCTGGGAGCCTCCTCTTCTGCAGACTGAACAGCCCCAACTCTTACAGTCTGTCCTCACAGCAGAGCTGCTGCAGCCCTCTGAGCATCTTGGTGGCCCTTCTCTGGACACGCTCCAGCATCTCCACATCCTTCTTGTAATAGGGGCTCTAGAACTGGCTGTAGTACTCCAGGTGGGGCTCAGCAGAGCGGCTTAGAGCCCTGTCCCATACTGACTGTGTCAGTAGAAGCCATTAGCAGAATCTAGTTTTTAAGATAGCGTTGTTAGTTGTGACTTCGTTGGTCCTTCAGCTGCTGCTGGGTGACTTAAAAAGAAAACAAAAGCGTGAGATTGGCAGTGTGGCCATAGGAATCATCGTTCTAGCGAGCTTGGCAAGCGACAGATCGGTGGTTTTAATTATATGGTTGGTTTTTTTTTCACTCGGCTGGCAATTGTTGCTTCAACTTTTTTCTTTCCTCTCTCTCTTTGCCAGTGAGTAATGTGTGGTTGTAGGGAAAGCATTAACCGTAGCTGCAATAGTGCCCTGTTTTCCCAGTGGGAATGGTTTGGGAGCGGGCGATTTCCTCGCAGGCAGCCTTGGGGTGTCGGGTTTCCTGCGGGCGGGCAAAGGCGCACATGAAAGCGAGCTGCCTGCGCCGCCGCTGCCCCCGGGAGCGGGGCGGGTGTGGGCGGTGGGGGGCACTGGTAGCTTTCACAGCTCCAGAACCCCTTCAGTAACTGAATACCCACCTTTGCTTTTGAGGAAGAGGAGCGAGTCAGGGGTTTGGCTTTGGGGTTGCTGAAGCCTTAGAAATGGCGGTGGTTTTCCAGCGGGGAGGCCTCCAGGAAGGGGGAGTGCGCTTGGCGGCGGAGCAGCACCAGCAGGGCTGCTGGAAGGGAGGATGCTGATTGCAATAATAAACAAATGCTGGGGGTAGATTACCTCCCGGCTGTCACAACTGACAGGACCAAAGGAGGAGATCCCCAGCGAAGCCTTTGGAGGCTGCAGCAGGATTCTTTGCTGGACTTTGTGTTTTCCTTTTTCCTGAAGCAAAGTGACTTTTTCTATTTCTTTTAATGGGCCCTGGCTGTTCTGTGGTGCAGCATCCTCTGGGCGAAGCTGGAAGTGGCTTGGTTGCTGATACGGCAACATCAGCCCACTGGTGGCTGGCTTCGAGGCAGGCAGGGAGAGAAGAAGTGACCTCTGGTCTGGTCATGCTGCTGTATTTCCCAGGCTGAAGCGTGTTTCATCCCACTTGGACTTATCTGAAAAGCTGATTTTTGGTGCTTTTTATAAACAGAAGTTTCTGTGGGGACTTTTTTCTCCTCTCTTTTTTTTTCCTTTTCCTTTGTCTTGAATGAGGCAACATGGAAGGACAGGTTCCTTCTCCCCACTCTCTGCATCCATCATTTAGTAGCGGAGCGTAGCTTTTCTTCTTTGGGATCATTGAGACCAAACATTGAGCTTGAGGTGCTTGGAGCCTGCAGGCCATTGTTGAGGTGAGCTGAAGGCAGTCTTGGCCAGGCCTTGCAGAGGAGGAGATTCCCACACCACCATGGGGCCCAGCTAACCCCACGAGGAGCATCGCCTGGTGTCAGCAGCGCACGCCCAGGTACCCAGCACGTGGGAAAGAGCAAGGACAGGGAGGCTCCGACAATGGTGCTGCATGAACTGCCCCTGGGGGAACACAGCTCAGGAGAGGGGCACATGCAGGAGCTCGCAGGGAGTTTTGAGACAGTATAGGTGCACAAAAAGAAACCTTTTGAAGGTGATAGACCTGTCTTGGAGGACGTACCAGGAACATGTAGGCTTCGAGGGATGCTTAATGATGATTGGCCTGAACTTCAGCTTACGTGAGTTGCTGACAAAATTTGAACAGGTATGGCAGCACAGTTTCATATACTTATGCCTATACAGAAGGTTATGCCTTTGAGAAATACATGTTTAAATGAGCAGGTTCCTGTTAAACTTAGGGGTGTTTAAGGGTCCTTAAGTGCCCCTTGATTGACTCTTGTATAGGGAAATCTAGTGAATTCTTCTCATCCACATTTCTGCTCCACAAAGGTTAATTTTAGACTACTTGTTCAGATGGTAGTCATGTTTTATTAAAGGAAGGGGAGGTCTAGGCTGGATGTTAGGAGGAAGCTGTTGCCAGAGAGAGTGATTGGCATTGGAATGGGCTGCCCAGGGAGGTGGTGGAGTAGCCGTGCCTGGAGGTGTTCAAGAAAAACCTGCATGAGACACTCAGTGCCATGGTCTAGTCGATTGGACAGAGCTGGGTGATAGGTCGGACTGGATGATCTTGGAGCTCTCCTCAACCTGGTTGTGATTCTATGAAATGAAAGAAAAGTTTGGGTCAAGGTTATAATAGGATTTTTCAGAATGGTCATGACCTAACTTTACTGTGGGCATAAAGGAAGTGCCTCATAGTTTGCTGTTAAATTTAAATGAATGTTTTCTTAGTCAAGTTGGAGGATCTCATTATGGCTTTTAAAGTAAAATTACTTCCCATGCCACTTTTCCCACCCTTTGGTCTGTTGTTCTCTTATTGGAAGTACTTTCTTTTTTCCCCTCTTAATAGAATATTTGGTAACAGTAATGCTGAGAGACTGGAGGCTTGCTTGGCTTTGCAGTGATTGTGTTGATTAGCATAGGAGATGAGACTGTTACAGACCAGGTTGTTTTCATCTGGTTGTCAGCACTTCCACTGAAACCTGAAACTTACATTTGTAACCATCTTCAGCTTGACTCTATTTTTTGTTCTGTTTTATATAATATTTCTCTGTACAACCTTCCTCTGACCTGCAAGACCAGAGTGTGTAAAAACCCAAAACAGGAGAGCAGATTGTAAAGCCTAATTATATGGTCTTCTGTGCTCAGTCTCTTCAATGGTTTTGGTTGTTTGGTGTTTTTATTACAAATTAGTATTGCTCACCTGAACAGTGGTATAATGGGGTTATTAAATGAACTCAAAATCTCATTAAAAGTAAGCTGGTTTGGTTTCTTTCTCTAATGATTTTGGTTAATTTCAAAATCACAAGAAGTCTTCAGAAGACTCTTGTGAATTGGGTTGAATCTGTCACAGTTTTTAAACTCTTTATTTTTGCTTTCCTACAGCAGCAGACTTTGGAGCTAATGAGGCAGATGCTGTTCAATATCCCACCAGCTTGAATTTTCAAAAGTAGCTAGTAGTAACAGATGAAAACACTTGTGACATAATTTCTTCACTGTGTAGATGACGTTTACTTCCTCTTGTCCCAGTCTGCCAGCTGAGTTTCACTTTTCTCTTGTAACTGCTTCTAGTAGCCTGTAATTGCTTCAGTAGTACTGAAAGAGGACATGTGCTGGAGTCTCATGATATGATTAAGACAGAGTTTTTGAAGGTATTATTCCTCATATTTGTACTGTACAGCATGTGGGATTTGCAAATTCCATGCACTCCCTTGTGATTTTGAATGTGCCACTGTCATTTCATCTCAAAGAAATTCATCAGAGTCCTCAACAAAAGCAAAACTCACAGTTCTGCCATACTTTTTAGCTTGAAGCTTACTGTTTCAATTTGTGGTCTGTTGTGCTGGATTGTGTAGATTTGTACCACCCTGTTGAAGAAAGTGAGTATTTCAGTTGGTGAATTTTCCCCTTCTCTGCTTCGTCTCTCCCCCTCACAATTCCCCACACACCCGTGCTGTCTTTCTCCTGGCTGCAAACTCCTCAGGTAGAGTTGTGACAGTGTCATGCAAGCTTCTTTCAGCTTTCTGTATTCATAGAATCATAGAATCAACCAAGTTGGAAGAGATCTCTGAGATCATCCAGTCCAAACTATCACCCAGCCCTAGCCAGTCAACCAGACCATGGCACTAAGTGCCTCAGCCAGGCTTTGCTTCAACACCTCCAGGGACAGCGACTCCACCACCTCCCTGGGCAGCCCATTCCAATGCCAATCACTCTCTCTGGCAACAACTTCCTCCTAACATCCAGCCTAGTCCTCCTCCAGCACAACTTGAGACTGTGTCCCCTTGTTCTGTTGGTTTCCTGGGTTGCATTTATAAGGCAAGAATTATGAATGGTGTTACTGTGGTTGTAATGCAGAAGCCAGATGGCATTTCAGAAGCTTGCAGGGTGTTCCCTTCCTATGGAAGCCTGGAGTCAGATTACACTGGAGTGGGCAGGGCCATTTTGGCTTTGTTCAGTCACAATTAATGTGACTGTTGGAATTAGTATTGATGGATTTATGATGCCACACAGATGTTGAATGAATGCCACGTGATTGAGCCACCGAGGTTATTGAAGGCAGGCTGGCATTCTCAGCCTTCCTAAGTGCATCATCAGTCTTATGATGTATCCTTACCCATGCCATATGTCACCTGTTAAGGCTGTTAAGGTCCTATCCATTATGTTTAATTAGAAATCAAGACAGCTCGTTTTGGTGGTGTGGTTTTCTTATGTGTGGCGTTTGTATGTGTGTGTTCTGTTGTTCGTTTGCTTGTTTTGGTTTGGTATTTTTGTAAACTTGAAGTTTGGTAGTACAGGCAAGTGAAAATTAGATGTGAAAAGTATCTCATTGTTTTTCTCCAAAAATGTGGAATTTTTGTCCTGAAATATCTGAAAGATTAGCAATCAAAATTTCTGTGATACCTAAAGCAAATTGCTTTGATTTTATGCAGTAGTCACAGTGGCTGTAGTGATACCCAGTGTGGTCTGTGTAGAGAGGTTTAGTGCCTGTCTTTATGCATACTGGTGTCACTTGTGGATTTACAATAGCAATTCTGCCCAAGGGTTTTGCATAGGTACTGCTCTTCTGAGTTCATTCATTATGAGCTGATTGCTTAACTGCAACTGCAGCACGGACCTCTGAAACAGCAGATGGGATGAGCCTTTCTAAAGTGAAGTGTCCTCTGACACCAGAGAGCCTCCCTAGATGAGATGAGTACCTGGATTCTCCAGAAACTTTGATTTCAACTGTTTTTTTTGCAGCAGCATTCCTCTCCCTGCTACCACCAGCCTTTGGGAAGGGAGAGAGCAATAGATGTTCCATTTCCCTTTCACAATGGCCACTTTCATATGCTAGTATCGTGCCCTAATTCTTACTCCCTCGAGAGTCACCATAAAGTTGAAAGCTCTGAGTGAAGCAGGAGCTAAAGGGAACATCTGACACAGCAGTGCTCCCAGAGGCAGTTTGCAGCAGCAGGTGAAATGTATCTGGTTCAATACAGACTAAACAATTTGCTATTAAGGCAAAAAAAAAGGTAGAGTCCATTCCCTTGCTACTTTCTGTGAGACCTCGAAGAAAGATGTTCTGGCTGATATCTGTGGCATGCAGTCATGTCCTTTGTTTGGAACTGATGGTTTTGTCCCAGCTATTCCAATTGGAAGAATTTTCTGCAGACACATTGACCAGTCATCACCTTTATTCCTGACCTCTAAAAGAGGCCAAGTGCAGCATTTCTGTAACTGTGTCTTTACTGACTTGAACATTGTTGGTGAAGGCAATGGGCAATCATTTTTGTGGGTCTTGCAGCTTCCCTGTACCTGAACCCAGCTTGCTGTCCTGTTCCTGTCATAGATGTGATTTGTACTTCTACCAGGAGCTGGCAAAATAGCCCTAGGGGTAACTTTTGCTGGGGGAAATGCACTTTTATTAAGATATTGTTCATTGATAAGGAGTTGACCTCAACTCCTTACTCATTTTAAGATCTTTATGTTGTTCAAAAGCCGCAGTATAGAATCATAGAATGGTTTAGGTTGGAAGGGACCTCAAGGATCATCCAGCTCCAACCCCCTGCTATAGGCAGGGACACCTCCCACTAGAGCAGGCTGCTCAAGGCCTCATCCAGCCTGGCTTTAAATGCCTCCAAGGGAGGAAGCATCCACAACCTCCCTGGGCAACCCATTCCAGTGTCTTACCACCCTCACTGTAAAGAACTTCCTCCTAACATCCAGTCTAAATCTCACCTCTTCCAGCTTAAACCCATTCCCCCTCGTCCTGACATTACTAGACTTTGTCAGTAGTCCCTCCCCAGCCTTCCTGTAGGCTCCCTTCAGATACTGGAGTAGTTTGCTTGTTCTGTGGCTTGTATCTGGGGTTGAAAATTAGGTAGCCATCTGTGTTCTAATGCAGAGCACTGCCAGTCTCGTGTTACAGCATCAGCATTGGTCATATACATCCATCTCTTGCAAGCCACACACATGTGGTTCACATGCCATAATTTGCCATCTCTACTCTGTGGACAGATGTTTCTAAAAAGTCAATGCCAATCTGTTTCTTAATAAACACAAAAATAGTTTAAATTTGAGATTTAATCATAGAAGCAAGCAGATTGGAAGAGACCTCCAAGGTCATCCAGTCTAACCCATCATGCAGCCCTATCAAATCAACTAGACATGGCACTAAGTGCCCCATCCAGGCTTTTCTTCAACACCTCCAGGGACAGCAACTCTACCACCTCCCTGGGCAGCCCATTCCCATGCCAATCACTCTCTCTGGGAACAACTTCCTCCTAACATCCAGTGGAAACTTGATTAAGTAAGGTGCCTTGAGAATAGACTCTGTAATCATAGAATCATAGAATCAACCAGATTGGAAGAGACCTCCAAGCTCATCCAGTCTAACCTAGCACCCAGCCCTATCCAGACAACGGCACTAAGTGCCCCATTCAGGCTTTTCTTGAACACCTCCAGGGACAGTGACTCCACCACCTCCTTGGGCAGCCCATTCCAATGACAAATCACTCTCTCTGTGAAGAGTAATGTTACAGGAACATCTGTTTTTTTTTTTTTTTTTATTTTATACTATAAAACTCAAATAAATTAGGACTCTCTATGGTAAGAAAGGAATAGAGTAACATTATCTGTATTATACAAGGTGTTATTTCTTCAGCTGTAGTTCTGGCATGGAAATGTGGAGTTTTCATCTTCCAGTCATGTTTTTGCCTTCAACAGACGGGTTCAGGAGCTTCAAAAAGAAAAATATTTTGCTTACATTAGTGGCAATGTACCCATGACTACAGTATAAACAAATAAAACCTGAAAAAACACGAGTGGAGGTGATTATGCTAAAGCTTTCGGGGGTGGCAGGCTGAACTGGGCTCAGCTTTCAGAAAGAGGCAGTAGAATGCCCATTGTCAGGGGAATGCTGTTGATTTGGTTTGATTTTTTTTTTTCCCCTCTTTTTAAAGGTGTTATCCTTTGTCATTACAAAGGAATAAAAGTATCCAAAGGACAATTAGATCTGCTCTTGTAGCTGTTTAAAATATTCTTGCAGTCTGTAAGAAGGAAAAAAGATAGCTGGTTGAGCTTGGAGTCACAAAGTTTTCTGTTCAGGTATTTGACAGATATATTCTTTTACCCTGGGCAAATCACCATATACTGCTTTTGAGCTGTTCTGTTAGCAGCTCCAGATGGACTCTGCTCAGTCTTTGGGTCCTTTTCAGAATTGCCATCTATACCATTGCTGAGTGTCACTGTATTTATACATTATTTAAAGACACATGCTCTTTGGTTGTTGTTGGATGATGATGCAGTGCTTTACTGTGTCCAGTTCTGGGCTCCTCAATTCAAGAGAGATGTTGAGATACTGGAATGTGTGTAGAGAAACGCGACGAAGCTGGTGAGGGGCCTGGAGCACAGCCCTGTGAGGAGAGGCTGAGGGAGCTGGAGGTGTGCAGCCTGGAGAAGAGGAGGCTCAGGGCAGACCTCATTGCTGTCTACAACTACCTGAAGGGAGGCTATAGCCAGGTGGGGTTGGTCTCTTCATCCTGGCAAGCAGCAACAGAACAGGAGGACACAGTCTCAAGTTGTGCCAGAGGAGATCTAGGCTGGATGTTAGGAGGAAGTTGTTGACAGAGAGAGTGATTGGCATTGAAATGAGTTGCCCAGGGAGGTGGTGGAGTCGCCATCCCTGGAGGTGTTGAAGAAAAGCCTGGATGAGGCACTTAGTGCCATAGTCTGGTTGATTGGCTAGAGCTGGGTGCTAGGTTGGCCTGGATGATCTTTGAGGTCTCTTCTAACCTGAACCATTCTATGACTTTATCTCTCTAGGAGTACTTCGAAACTCTTAAGTTGACAAATCTACATAAGTACAGTTATTAAGGTCTATGTTTTTTTCCTAGCAAGAACTCCTTCCCCTTTTGCATTGTATTTCTTTAGTTTTCTTTCTTCTTCTTCTTCTTTTTTTCCCCCCTTTTCTTTATTGTGCATGTACTGAAGAGTACTTTGATGTAGATCATCTTTGCATTATGCTAAGAATGATAATGGTTCACAGTTTTGTTCCCCCCCATTATGTGACAAAAGCAACAGAATACTTTGTCTATCTCTTCTGCATCCTCCAGTGTGCAGCTTTTGTGCCTCTGGATGTGGGAGCATCCATGTGATAATAGGGAAGTCTTTATAATTGCTTTCAAAGTACTGAAAAATTGAATAGGCCCTGAGCAATAGAGTCAATGACCAAGAAAGGCAGGAGGAAAAGAAATGAAATACCAGGATGAGCATGAATTGGGATGTATACAGAATAGATAAATTTCTTTTTCCCTCTTTGAAATAAGAAATGGTATGGAAGGACAACTACAACATGTTTAAAATTGTGTGAGAATTGAAAGACTGTGATGACACAGCGAGTGAAGGAGGTTACTACTGATTGCAGCAATCTGAGGGCAGGATGGAAGTCTATTATCTTTGTTAGCCTTCCACCAGAGGACAATACCCGACTAAGAATCTCAGAGATCATTTTACATTGTTACTGGGGGGGTAAGCAGTTTACTGTGTGTGTTCATTACCATTGTCTATCTTTTACATCTCACCTTCCTGCTCCACTGTCTTCCTTTTTTTTGGTGCATTGGTATTCATTATTTAGCATCAGTTCTGTTGATTTAGCCATCAGCTAGGACTACTTTTTTTTTTCCCTGGAAAATGGAAATCAGAAAAGAGAAGTTAATCAGCAAAGGTTATTCTTTGAACTTAGCCATCCCAACATGGCCATCACAGATGGAACTCAAGAATGTGAACAGCAGATTTACTGTGCCTTAATTGATGTAGCATGATGACTGGTAAAAGCAAGAATCCAATCCATTCTGAATGAGCCCTTTTTAAGCATGCATGCTTAAGTGTCTTCTCAAGTGTAATAAAAGATACAGAGTTTTATGAAGGTTCTCAGAAGCTTTGGGATGAGTATTGTAGAGTGGAAGATGAAAGACTAGTTTGTTTTCAATGGAGTTTTCTTTTGTGACTTTATAGAGACAGAATTGGATTTGACCTGATTAGACTTCTGTATCACAAATTAGTCTGTAATTAAAGCTGTAACTGCTGTACGTGGTTATGTCTCCTGCTGTGTGGACTTGAGCTGGTTGTCACTGGGTCCACTTGCATGCTGAAGGCAGAAGGGCAGGAGCTGCAGATGTTTTCAGATAAGCATCTAATTTGTTTCTTTGGGTTTGTTATCAGACACTTCCATTTTGCTCTTTTGTTTTAAATGCCATTGCCTGTGTCTGTTTTCAGAAGGGTGGCATTGATCAGGATGGTCTAAAGACAGCAGAAGTATCTTTGTACCTCTTGTGAAGTAGTGAAACTCAGATCAAAGAATGGACAACTTTTGGATCAAAGTTGTCCAAAGTCACATAATATATATATTGCTCAGTTGGAGACCCAGAGCTTCACTGATGCCTCTCCCTCTCTTCAGTGATGCCTCTCCCTCTCCATATTTCTTCTCCCCACTTCTTTAGCTGTATGCTTTTTTATTTGTTTGTTTGTTTTAGGGTTTATTTGGTTTTTTGTTTTCTTTCTTCCCTAACTAAAGAAAGCTTTTCTGCCATCTTAGACTCATAGCTACTTTTCCACTGTTTCCAACTATCAACTGTAGATGTGCCAACAATCGTTCTAAGACATAAGACGTGAGGATGGGGAGGTGTAAGGTCCTGCTTCTGGTAACAGATGGAGATTACTGAAGAGTTGTCTGGAGGAATAAAAAACTTTAAGGCACTTTAGTTACTGAATTACTGCCTTTGCAAAATAAGTTTGTTTACATCTGCATGAAGACTGGATGAGGCACTTAGTGCCATGGTCTGGTTGATTGGACAGGGCTGGGTGCTAGGTTGGACTGAATGAGCTTAGAGGTCTCTTCCAACCTGGTTGATTCTATGATTTTAAGTTCCTGTCACAGTCTTCAGTGATGAATCCTATTGAGACAGCCAGTACACGTCTTGGCTCTTCACATCTTTACATTGCTCTATTAGAGTGTACAGAGATATATAGATGCTAGAAAAGCATTGGCACTGATACAGGAAGTTTTCTTTGCTCATAAGTCTTTTAAGAATAATGCTGTGCTCATTGAGGTGAAGACAACATCTGTCATGGATTTCTTGAGGCAGGTGGTAGATCAGAGAATAAAATGTTTAATTTGTAAGTGCAGAAGAAATGGGTAAGATGAATTGAAATCACAAAGACTTCTTTTTATTTTCAGTATTTACTGTGATACTCAGATTATGACAAATCCTGCTGTTTTATGTATACCTTTCCATATATTACAGGCCATGGTAGACAGTAGTTGAATTGTGAAAACAGGCTTGTTCTAGCTGTAGTAGTCATTTAGCTGCAGTTTAAGGACTTAAGTTTCAGTTAAAAGCTTTCATTGCATTACAAAAATGCTGGGGAGGGACTTTTTAGGCTATCAGAGTGTGATAGAGCAAAGCTGGAGGTGGGGAGATTCAGACTGGCAGTGAGGAGGAAGTTTTTCAGCATGAGAGTGGTGACAGCCTGGAATAGGTTGCCCAGGGAGGTGGTTGAGACTCCATCCCTGGAGGTGTTTAAGGCCAGGCTGGATGTGGCTGTGGGCAGCTTGCTGTAGGGCAGGGTGTCCATGCCCATGGCAAGGGGGTTGGAACTAGATGATCCTTGTGTTCCCTTCCAACCCTGACTGATTCTGTGATTCTATGTGACCTCAAGCACTAGAGATTTTGAATTTCATTGGGATGTGTAAGGTTTCTGTAAGGTTTTATTTCAAAAGAGGAAAAAGACCACGTAACTGAGGCTGAATCTGTAGTTTCTGAGCAGGAAATTATTTCTAGTGCATTTGCAAGTTCTGCACTGTGTGAAATGAGTGGGAGAACAGTAGACAATTAGTTACCTACAGTGTTATGAAAGCATACTGAGAACTTAGTGTTTATAGATCTGAGTTTCATTTCACCATCAAGAATGACTTCTGAACTCTTTTTCTCATGCTTAAATACAGACTTTATCATGATGTCAGTAGAGTTTCAGGTTTTCTCATGCTTAAAGACAGATTTTTTTGTCATGATGTCAGTAGTTTCAGGTTTTCTCTGCATCCCTTCAGAGTCAGACAGAAAAGTCAAACTATTTGTTCTGTCCTGGCAAATAGAATTACTAATGAGAATAAATTCCCCTTTCATTTATCTCTAGAGCTAAACTGTTTGGACTCTTGCTGTTATTTCAGGATATCCAAGCCGAGATTGATGCCCACAATGACATCTTTAAAAGCATTGATGGAAACAGGCAGAAGATGGTGAGAGCCTTGGGAAACTCTGAAGAAGCTGCTCTGCTCCAACACCGGCTTGATGACATGAACCAGCGCTGGAATGACCTGAAGGCAAAGTCAGCTAACATCAGGTAATTAATGCAAATACCAAGATTTGAATAGGGCACAGCTGCTACATTCTGTCAACCTTGAGAAACGTGACCATGGCATTGAACTTAAACCTCCCTTCTCTTCCATAAAGGGTCCCTGTCTGGGCCCAGAGAGTGGTAGTGAGGGGTGCCACATCCAATTGGCAGCCAGGCTCAAGTCTTTCTTGATACAGTCTCAAGTTGTGCCAGAGGAGGTCTAGGCTGGATGTTAGGAGGAAGTTCTTGCCAGAGAGAGTGATTGGCATTGGAATGGGTTGCCCAGGGAGGTGGTGGAGTTGCTGTCCCTGGAGGTGTTCAAGCAAAGCCTGGATGAGGCACTTAGTGCTATGGTCTGGTTGATTGGCTAGGGCTGGGTGCTAGGTTGGAATGGATGATCTCAGAGGTCTCTTCCAGCTTGGTTAATTCTATGATTCTGTAAATACAGAAAGCTGAAAGAAGCTTGCAAGCCACTGTCACAACTCTACCTGAGGTGTTTAAGCAAAGCCTGGATGAGGCACTTAGTGCCATGGTCTAGTTGATTAGACAGGGCTGGGTGATAGGTTGAACTGGATGAGCTTGAAGATCTCTTTCAACCTGGTTGATCCTGTGATTCTATGGAATATGTAAAGTTGGCACACTTGCTCACCGGGCAGACGTAACTACTTATTCCTCTGTCTTCAGAACTGTGCAGTTGTTGCTTGCCAATCTGTGCTAAATTTTCCAAGCAGTCTGTTGAATCTTTCCTTGTTGTAGATGTTATAATGTGAATGAAATAATTGAGTCTACAATTATTGTCAAGAGAAATCAGAGGTTTGTTACTTTGGGGGTTTTTACTGCTGAAATTAATAATTTCATAAGACTTGCATCTTAAATGCCTTGATACATATTGGTAGTATTCTTTTTTGTTTCTGATATTCTATCTGCTGATATTCTATTCTACCCAGAGAGATGGTTGAGGCTCCATCCCTGGAGGTGTTTAAGGCCAGGCTGGATGAGGCTGTTGGCAGCCTGCTCTAGGGTAGGGTGTCCCTGCCCATGGCAGGGGGGGTGACACTATATGATCCTTGTGGTCCCTTCCAACCCTGACTGATTCTGTGATTCTATTACCAAATATTTTAAGATAAATGTTAACCAAGGAATGTATTTCACTGTTATTTTAGCCTACAAATGCCAAACTCACTGACTGCTCAAGTTTAGTCATTAAGATCTTTGTGATGCCATTTTAGATGTAGATATTACCATATTCATTAATGTGAATAAAATTCCACATTAAAATTAATGGCATAGAAAAGAATTTCCTGCACTTTTAATTGCAACTGATTTTCTTGTTGATTAAAGGAAACTGTTAAGTATTCATAGAGGTTTTTTTTCCAAGGGCCAGAAAAATATGTTGAGCTTGGAATTCAGGCAGAAGAATTTGAAATAGTGAGATGGAAGGGTAAATGTAGCATTCACCTCTCATCTCTACTTGTTGCATCACCAAACTGGTAGAGGCAGAGCTTGAATCAGAAGAACCAAGGAATTCAGGGTGAGAGCTTGCAGAATCTGCCCCTACCCCCTCAGGAGTACTTTATTGAAAGAGCTATTAAACTTGGGATTGTTACCTGCTCTACTCACAAGTAAGTCAGCATGAGAGAAAGACAAACATGCTCATAAGATTGTAACTTAGCAACTGTGGAGTTGTCCCAAGAGGAGTAGCTAAGGGAATGGAGATTATTTAGTCTGGAGAAAAGGAGCCTGAGGGGAAGACCTTTGTGCTCTCTACAACTACCCAAAAGAAGGTTGTAGTGAGGTGAGTGTTGGTTTCTTCTACCTAGAGTCGAAGATGGTCAGGGGCTGGAAGGGACCTCAGAAAATCATCCAGTCCAACCACCCTTTGGGAGCAGGATCTCCTATACTACATGTTTACATGGAACTTCCTGTGCCTCAACTTCTACCCACTGCACCTTATCCTGTCGTTTGGCATCACCAAGAAGAGCCTGGCTCCATCCTCTTGCCACTCACCCTTTACATAGTTATAAACATTAATGAGGTCACACTTCGGTCTCCTCCAAACTAAAGGGCCCCAGCTCCCTCAGTCTCTCCATGTAAGGAAGATGGTCCACTCCCTTCATCATCTTTGCAGCTCTGCACTGGACTCTTTCAAGAAGTTCCCCAAGGTCCTTCTTGAACTGAGGGGCCCAGAACTGGACACAATATTCCAGATGTGGCCTCACTGGGGCAGAGTAGAAAGCGAGGAGAATCTCTGTCGACCTACTAACCACAGCCCTTTCAATACACCCCAGAATGGCATTGGCCTTCTTGGCCACAAGAGCACATTGCTGGCTTATGGTTAAGCTTCCATTCACCAGGACCCCCAGGTCCTTTTCCTCTTCACTGCTCTCCAGCAGGTCAGCCCCCAGCCTGTACTGATACCTGAGATTGTTCTTTCTCAGCTGCAAGACTTTACATTTGCCCTTGTTGTATTTCATTAAATTTCTCCCTGCCCAGCCTTCCAGTCTGTCTAAGTCTTGCTGAATGGCAGCACAACCTTTTGGTGTGGCAGCCACTCCACCCAGTTTGGTGTCACCAGCAAACTTGCTGACGGTGCACTTTGTGTCCCCATCCAGGTCGTTGATGAATATTTTGAATAGTACTGGTCCCAGTACTGACACCTGTGGGACTCCACTAGATACAGCCCTCCTCCAACTAGACCTCATCCCATTGAGCACTCTCTAACTGTCCTATCAAGTGATAGGACAAGAGGAAATGGCTGCAAGTTGTGCAAGGGGAGGTTTAGATAGGATATTAGGAACAAATTCTTTCCTGAAAGGGTATAAAAGCATTGGAAGGCTGCCCAGGGAAATGGCAAAGTCATCATCACTGGAGGCATTCAAAAATGAAAAATAGATGTGGCTCTTTGGGATGTGGTCATAGTAATATTGGGTTGGTGATTTGAATCATAGAATTTCCTAGGTTGGAAAAGCCCTTCAAGCTCATCCAGTTCAATCATTAGTTTCACTCTGACAAGTCCTTGACTAAACCAAATCCCTCAGCGCAACATCTTGACTTAGTGATCTCAGAGTTCTTTTCCAACCTTAATGGTTCTGTGAGTTCTAGCAAGAGCAATTCAGTTGCTTAGCCTTTCCTGGGACTGGTTGTAATTTGGAAGAAATTGATGTATAAAAAACCCCATAAATTAAAAATCTTCATACCATTTACCTGGGCCAGCTCTCAATTTCAGGTCAGTAATACAGAAACAGCAATTGTGCAGTAGATGCTGAGAGAAAGGTGAATGTGTGCTTTCTTTTCACTATGCTCACGATAATCCTCTGCTACCCACAGTACTGCAAAGCCACATGGCACTGAGCTGCAAGCAGAAGGTAGGCATGGACAAGAATACTAGAACAAATATAAGACAGCTAAGTTAACCTTACAGAGAGAGTGATTGGAATTGGAATGGGCTGTCCAGGGAGGTGGTGGAGTCACTGTCCCTGGAGGTGTTCAAGAAAAGACTGCATGAGGCATTTAGTGCCATGGTCTGGTTGATTGGCTAGGGCTGATTGCTAAGTTGGACTGGATGATCTTGGAGGTCTCTTCCAACCTGGTTGATTCTATGATTCTTTGATTCTGTATTCATCTGATTTGCTTTGTTCTTTAATTACAGTTCACTTTTGTAGCTTGTGCAAGAGCATTGGAATCCTTCATAGAGAAATAGCAGGGCTTTAGAACTCATAGAAATCAGTGTGTTAACCTGGCTATTTACCTTCAGGTTTTGCTTTCATAGAATCATAGAATCAGTCAGGTTGGAAGAGACCTCCAAGCTCATCCAGTCCAACCTACCACCCAGCCCTGTCCAGTCAACCAGACCATGGCACTAAGTGCCTCATCCATGATTTTCTTGAACACTTCTAGGAATGGTGACTCCACCACCTCCCTGGGCAGCCCTTTTTTAAGGTTGAATTGGAAAGGAGAAGTGTGGATGAGTCTTGTGAAAACATCATATAACTGTATTAGACGCTAGGACTGATTGAAAAATCTGATTGTTTTGTTACGGGTTTTGGATTCGGGTACTGTGTCCAGTTCTGGGCTCCTCAGGAGAGAGGTTGAGATACTGGAATATGTCCAGAGAAGGGTGACGAAGCTGGTGAGGGGCCTGGAGCACAGCCCTGTGAGGAGAGGCTGAGGGAGCTGAGGGTGTGCAGCCTACAGAAGAGGAGGCTCAGGGCTGACCTCATTGCTGTCTACAACTACCTGAAGGGAGGCTGTATCCAGGTGGGGTTGGTCTCTTCTGCCAGGCAAGCAGCAACAGAAGAAGGGGACACAGTCTCAAGTTGTGCTGGGGGAGGTCTAGGCTGGCTGTTAGGAGGAAGTTGTTGGCAGAGAGAGTGATTGGCATTGGAATGGGCTGCCCAGGGAGGTGGTGGAGTCGCCATCCCTGGAGGTGTTGAAGACAAGACTGAACGGGGCACTTAGTGCCATGTTCTCGTTGATTGTCTTGGGTTGGGTGCTAGGTTGGAGTGGATGATCTTGGATGTCTCTTCCAAACTGGTTGAATCTATGATTCTAAATAAAGATTTCTCCAATTTCTTTTTAGAATGTTTTCAGCTATGTGTACATTCTGGTTATGCTGGTTTTAATTTTGTTTTAGTTGCTGGAATTACTGCTCTGCCATAGAGATGAGTTTTTCTTCATCACCTGAGTCCTCAGAGCTGATGGTACTAGTCACTGTGGTGGCTGCATTTCTTTGCTACTGCAAATAATGGGAGTTCCAAATGGGAAGAGCAGCAGTTTTGTGGCATATTTTTAAATGCATGGAAACTATATAAACCTATGACACCACCTTCAGAGTCTTCTTGAAATTACTTAAAGACTTAGTCACAGGTCTTTCTTTTTTCTCTCTCTTAGTATCTTATTCCCAGAAAGAGAGCAAAGCAGCAGCTTTTCGGTGAGCCTGCATTTGAAATCCACATGTTTAAGAGAGATTCTTTTCTCCTGGGACAGGAGGTGCAAGGGTATTAGTGTTTGTGGGAAGGTAGAAGTAAAATGTGGAAGAAAGAAGGAAGGATTCTCTATATTTAGGCCACCCACTGATATTTTTATTCCATGTGTTCCCTTGGCACTCAGCAGGGAAAGTGTTACTACCTCCATAGCAGAAGCAAAAGCTGAAGAGGTCTCCAGCTGTGATGAGAGCCTCTCAGGGTCAACAGAGGGGAGCTATGTCAGAGTTGCTGCTCTTCTTGATGATTTTATTCAGTCTGAACAGAAGAGAGCTGTCTGGTCAGCTGGGTGGGAGCATCTGTGTTTCTTCAGGCTCATCCAGGACTCCCATAGAAGTGCTTCTGAATACCAGGTGGCTGATGCTGAGGGATGTTGTTCCAACCAGTAAACTGACCCAAACAATCATCTGTAACTGACCTGAAGTTTCATTAGCGCAGATTTTTAAGCCACCACTTGACTGGCAAATCAGTGAAGATTGGAAGGTCACTTGTCACATGAGCACAAACACCTGAAGCTTTATTTGCAGGTAGTGTACCAGTAGTACCAGTTCCAAAAGAAAGGGCAGAAATCTTGTCTCTGAAAGCAAGGAAAAGCAAGAAACATTTCCAGAACTTTGACAGGGTTTATCAGCTCTCTCTGAGAAAGTCTGCATGGCAAATAAAAAAGTGATGCTAACACATCACAGTGGAATGCAAGTTGGAGTATGTCTTGGTTCTGTTGCTCCTGTGCAGCATTTGCTTTGAAAGGGGCTTACTTGAATGCATGTCCCCCTGCTGCCCAGGGAAGCTTGTGCCAGTTCTTCAGCTGCTGCTGCATCTCGCTTTGATTTTCAGTGTTGCTTCTGGTAAGATTAAAAGGGTAACAGCTTATAGCTACTTGAAGTGAGGCTGTAGCCAGGTGGGGGTTGTTCTCTTCTGCCAGACAACCAGCAACAGAAGAAGGGGACACAGTCTCAAGTTGTGCTGGGGGAGGTCTAGGTTGGGTGTTAGGAGGAAG
>WAAF01014024.1:3266-17589 GCA_013400475.1 Tricholaema leucomelas
CTGCTCTAGTGGGAGGTGTCCCTGCCTATGGCAGGGGGTTGGAGCTGGATGATCCTTGAGGTCCCTTCCAACCTAAACCATTCTATGATTCTATGATTCTATGATTCTATGCTAGCAGGCTTTTCAATTCATATCATTATGTGCCATCTGCTGACATGCTACCAAACCAATTAAGGAAAGTCACAAGAGTAAATTTGTCGACCACAGGCTGTGAAACTGAGATGAAAAATATTACACATCCTTGAAGCCAAAGCTGCTGTTATTTACCCTGCAGTTAAATATCTGTGTCAGATAGATGCAAGTAGTGCTCTACATCCCATAGAGTGGTTTAGGTTGGAAGGGACCTCCAGGATCATCCAGCTCCAAGCCCCTGCCATAGGCAGGGACACCTCCCACTAGAGCAGGTTGCTCAAGGCCTCATCCAGCCTGGCCTTAAACGCCTCCAGGGAGGAAGCATCCACAACCTCCCTGGGCAACCTGTTCCAGTGAATTCCATCTTTGAGAGCAAAAGGGAGAATGTACTTCAGAGAGTGTTGTGGAGCAATTATGGGAAGGACTGAAAGGTCAAGATTCTTAGCACTGACAATGAGAAAAATGAACCCCATTGCAGTGAATGATAAGAGATGGAACCTGCACTTAATAAAAGTAGGTCCTGAATTAGGTGGTGAAAAACACCATGGAAAATGTTACAGCAGCATCCAAAAAAACACCATATCTGGTCAGCCACACTCCAAGATATTGTTGAGTTTGTAATGAGGTTATGCAAAAATGAGCAGCATAATGAAACCATGGCTCAGAAATGCTGGATAGACAGATATGAAATTGCTTTTGCTGCAATAACGTATGCTGAGGCAGAAAAGCAGCACAGAAATGTTTTACTTCACCCACCAGCTGATGAAATTAATACCAGTCAAGAATATATCCATTTCACAATAAGGACATCTGGCAGGACCTCACTCATGCTAAGCTGAAATAATTCAATGGTTTCTAGAAATAAAAAAATCTGATAGCTTCAAGTAGGTGTCTTCCTCTACCCATTTTACAGCTTTCCCATTCCAAATTATGTTTCTAGAATAAATTATTTCCTTTGGAGTTGTACTGGAAATTAATAATTGTTATGAATTGTGACATTAATTTCTGTATGAATATTATTTTTTATTATTATTAATAGTTAAAAATTGGGAAAGTTCCCTGAGGTTCTTTGGATTTTTGGTCAACAGGAAGCAATTGCACAGAATTAAACAGTTTAAACAATCAGAACTTGGAAAATAGGAATGCAAGAACAGGAAGAATTCTAGCTATGCCTAGGGAGTCTTGGCATTCACTCCAACATACATACTCACGACTCTTTTGGTCCTTGAGTAAATCTCCTGTATCAAGGATGCTTTCAAACTCATGGTGATGATCCCAGGGTGAAATACAAAATTTAAACTCTCTCAGCTAAGGTTAGATTTCTCTGTGGCACACACTGGATTTCACCATTCTCCTGCATTACCCAGTAGGTGTGACCAGGACCTTCAGCAGACACCACCCCTCGGACAGGTTTCCCTTCGCCCGAAGGTGAAAATACCCAAACAGTTTTCCCTAACAGGTTCTTTTCACGTACAACAGGAACTTTATCACCGTCTACTGTTTGGACCAAATCTGATTGTGCAGGTCCTGCTCTGTTTACTGAACCTCTACTATTTACCAACCAGGTAGCTTGTGCTAAATGTTTGTCCCAGTTTTTCAGAGTTCCACCCCCCATGGCTTTCAGGGTGGTTTTCAGCAAACCGTTGTAGCGCTCAATCTTCCCTGAAGCTGGTGCATAGTAGGGTATGTGGTAGATCCACTCAATGCCATGCTCTTTGGCCCAGTTTTTCACAAGATTGTTCTTGAAATGAGTGCCATTGTCTGACTCGATTCTCTCTGGAGTTCCATGTCTCCACATGATCTGTCTCTCCAAGCCAAGAATGGTGTCAGGTGCAGTAGCATGTGGAACTGGATAGGTTTGCAGCCATCCGGTGCTGGCCTCTACCATCGTTAGCACATACTGCTTGCCAGAACGAGAGCGAGGTAAAGTGATGTAGTCAATCTGCCAGGCTTCACCATACTTGTACTTGGACCATCGATCACCATACCATAAGGGCTTTCACAGCCTGTAACCTAGTTCTACTCAACAAAACTTTCTACCTAGCTTCAAACTAGCCCAGAGAGAAAGAGTAGAACTGAGAGCTACCTGAGAAGTGTGTGAGAAGTAAGTATCTTATCTATATTTTGACTAGTTGTGTTTCTCAGGAGAAGAATGAGTGGTATAGGGTACACTTGTGGGTTTTTTTCTTTTTTTTCTCACAGCTAAGGATTTAATTTCAGTAAAATATTCCAATTAGCCTCAAACTAGCACAGTAATTTAGATTAAATTAGATTTTTTTGTAGCGAACTAATTTTAGAAAGAAGGAATAATATAGCTAAATAAAAAGAAAAAAAATTCAGCTTCCTGAATTTTACTGATGTTAAAGTCCATTTTGGTGTAGAAAAACTTGACACACCTTGATTAGTGTGTCCAGTTCTGGGCTCCTCAATTCAAGAGACATGGTGAGATACTGGAAGGTGTCCAGAGAAGGGTGACAAAGCTGGTGAGGGGCCTGGAACACAGCCCTGTGAGGAGAGGCTGAGGGAGCTGGGGGTGTGCAGCCTGCAGAAGAGGAGGCTCAGGGCAGACCTCATTGCTGTCTACAACTACCTGAAGGGAGGCTGTAGCCAGGTGGGGGTTGCCTCTTCTGCCAGGCAAGCAGCAACAGAACAAGGGGACACAGTCTCAAGTTGTGCCGGGGAAGGTCTAGGCTGGATGTTAGGAGGAAGTTGTTGACAGAGAGAGTGATTGGCATTGGAATGGGCTGCCCAGGGAGGTGGTGGAGTCACCATCCCTGGAGGTGTTCAAGCAAAGCCTGGCTGAGGCACTTAGTGCCATGGTCTGGTTGACTGGATAGGGCTGGGTGCTAGGTTGGACTGGATGATCTTGGAGGTCTCTTTCATCCTGGTTGATTCTATGATTCTGTGATTTACTCTTCTTTGTTATGTATATGATAATACTACCATGTCATATTAACAATAACATAAAAGTCACTTTAGATCCATACTGTCATTGGTAAAGCCAAAAATAAAATTTTGAGGTTAATGCTGTGTAGAGAAAAATTTAAATTAGGAAACCAAATATTACTGTAACATCTTCCTGAAATGGAAAATTAAAACCTTGGTACACATGCACACTTAGACACATTAAAACTCACAGAAGAAGTCATTTAGCTCAGTACTGCAGAGGCCCATTTGTGGACTGATAATAACTCAGGAGAATATGGGAGGTAACCAAGAAATACTCAGAAGGATCCAACTTTGAGAGTATATATAGCTATTGATGCTCCAATGAAACTTAGCCATTGTTGCCATTCTATGGCCTATCCCTAGAATGTTCACCTCTCCACTCAGAGCTTCTACTTCTAAGTTTCTGTGTTCTGAAGATTTTTGTGCCTGAGCTAGGAATCTAGCTCAAACAGCCACAATCCTGACCCCACAATCAGACCTCACCTGGAGTACTGTGTGCAGTTCTGGAGCCCCCAGCACAAGAAGGACATGGAACTGCTGGAGCGGGTCCAGAGGAGAGCCACGAAGATGCTCAGAGGGCTGCAGCAGCTCTGCTATGAGGACAGGCTGAGAGAGTTGGGGCTCTGCAGCCTGGAGAAGAGAAGGCTTCGAGGAGACCTTAGAGTGGCTTTGCAGTATCTGAAGGGAGCCTACAGGAAGGCTGGGGAGGGACTATTGACAAGGTCTGGTAATGTCAGGACGAGGGGGTATGAATTTAAACTGGCAGAGGGGAGATTTAGACTGGATGTTAGGAGGAAGTTCTTTCCAGTGAGGGTGGTGAGACACTGGCACAGGTTGCCCAGGGAGGTTGTGGATGCTTCCTCCCTGGAGGCTTTTAAGGCCAGGCTGGATGAGGCCTTGAGCAGCCTGCTCTAGTGGGAGGTGTCCCTGCCTATGGCAGGGGGTTGGAGCTGGATGATCCTTGAGGTCCCTTCCAACCTAAACCATTCTATGATTCTATGAATCCTACAGAATTCTGATTAGCACTATAAAAATTTGGCTCACAATTTCTGCATGAAAAAAATGCCTCCTAATTGGTGTATTTTTCCACTTTAAAATGTATTTCTATAGAGATACATTTTACTTTATTATTTTCTCTAAGACTTTATGAACCCATAAAATACACTACACTGCAAAATAGGGCAACTATTGACTTTCTGCTGCTTGCACATGGGCATGGATGTGAAGATTTCAATGGAATGTGTTGCATGAACTTTACTGACTGTGCTGGTTTGAGCCTAGCTGGGATATTTAGGTGAGAAGAATTAGATTATAGGCTGGGAAAAGGAATACCTGTAAGCAGACGCTTTTATTACTTAGAATTAGACATAAAAACGTCTACTTCCCTCTTTCCCTGTCTCTGCTTCCTCCCCTAAACACCCCAGAGTAAGTCTTGTCCCATCACAAACGACATTCCCTTGCATCCCATAATGTGTCCCATACCTCAGCACAGCAACCTCTCAGTCTCAAAGGTGCTGTGGAGAGCTGTTACCCTTGACTGTTTCTGATTGGTTTCACATTTGACTGAAGGGACTGGGCAGTCTCCTGGGACAGGCATGGGAAGGGGCCAGACAGGGTGTCCCTTCATTTGAGATTCCACCTGCCTTTGTGCCCCTCTCCTCCTTTGTGGATGTATAGATGAGCCTTTTCCCCTCAATGTTACACTCTAAGGTTTAAATTTCTCAGCCTCCTAGTCTCTTGTAGTGTCTTCTAGCCAACAGCTATCACTGATTTTGTACCTTCTTATCCTTGTTTTCCTTAGTCATGAATGGTTAGAAGTAAATATTTGGAAGACCAAACAAACTACTGCAATTCAGAATTATTGACCCTGATACTGTTGATTTTAACTAAAGAAAAACCAGATAGAGAGTGCTGCATGAAGCAGTTAGAAATCAATTTTCAGCCTGACAATTTGCAATGAATATTTATGTCCACAGCTGAGCAGCTGAAGGGCAGTGTTTTCTCCGTGAGTGCTCAAAACATCCACTGTGATCAGCTGTAGTCTGTCTTTTGGCTAATCTCTTCTTTATGTTGTGTTTGAATGTGTCTACAAGAGTACCTAGTGTAGACACAACATAGCCTGTGGATAAAGAGCAGTGGGGATCCTGGCTCCATATTGGTATTATGCTACATTCACATAACACTACATTTGAAAATCATTCCACATGTTTAGAATGGAATAGAACAGAACAGAATAGAATAGAATAGAATAGAATAGAATAGAATAGAATAGAATAGAATAGAATAGAATAGAATAGAATCAACCAGGTTGAAAGAGACCTCCAGGATCATCCAGTCCAACCTATCACCCAGCCCTAGCCAATCAACCAGACCATAGCACCAAGTGCCTCATTCAGGCTTTTCTTGAACATCTCCAGGGATGATGACTCCACCACCTCCCTGGGCAGCCCATTCCAATGCCAATCACTCTCTCTGGCAACAACTTCCTCCTAACAACCAGTCCAGACCTCCCCTGGCACAACTTGAGGCTGTGTCCCCTTGTTCTGTTGCTGGTTGTCTGGGAGAAGAGACCAACCCTTACCTGGCTACAACCTCCCTTCAGGTAGTCATAGACAGCAATGAGGTCACCCCTGAGCCTCCTCTTCTCCAGGTTCATCTTCATATTCAGACCACTTGATTTCTTTTCCCAGACAACCTACACTACAAAGGTCTGTACAACAGTGTGTGTCACTGATATAATAAGGTGAGCAATACAAGATATGTGACCCAAAAGATTTTTCTTCCCTGCAGTAGTCCTTCTGTTAATATCCCTGCAGTAATTATGAAGAAGCAGCAATGAAGTGCAGAGATCCTCTTTTCCCTGACACCCTAGGGGATTCTGCAGAGATGTGTCCTTGGAGTTAACTAGATTGACATCCAAGGCATCTTTTTTTTTTTAGTACAGGTTATGTGGATAATTTTTTATTCTAATGTCTGTGATGCTCTTCAGACAGTGATGCCCTTGAATCCCTGAAAATGATTCCCTGCAGACCTTGTTTTAGGCAAGCATGGCTTGTCCCAAATCTTTCAGAAAAGGGAGTTTATTGCTGCTGGAAATTTTTAAGAGTGATGACTCCTGCAGTGTATATTTGCCTAGGATTTAGACTGACAAACCCCCTGAGAATATTCCATGGGTGTGTTTTGTTACTTCTGTTTGTTTTATTTTTATGTGATTTTTTTCCCTTGGTTATTCCTAAGCAATGTTGCTAAATCACAGAATCAGAAACACAGAATCCCATAATCAGTCAGGATTGGAAGGGACCACAAGGATCATTTAGTTCCAACTCCCCAGCCATAGACACCCTACCCTAGATCAGATTGGCCAGAGCCTCATCCAGCCTGGCCTTCAACACATCCAGGCATGGAGCCTCATCCACCTCTCTGGGCAACTTATTCCAGGCTCTTACCACTCAAAGGTTATTCTTCCCCTGTACTCAACACTGGTCAGGCCACACCTTGAGTTCTGTGTCCAGTTCTGGGCTCTTCAATTCAAGAGAGATGTTGAGGTGCTGGAACGTGTCCAGAGAAGGGCAACAAAGCTGGTGAGGGGCCTGGAGCACAGCCCTGTGAGGAGAGGATGAGGGAGCTGGGGGTGTGCAGCCTGGAGGAGGCTCAGGGCAGACCTCATTGCTGTCTACCTGAAGGGAGATTGTAGGCAGGTGGGGGTTGGTCTCTTCTGCCAGGCAACCAGCAACAGAAGAAGGAGACAGAGTCTCAAGTTGTGCTTGGGGAGGTCTAGGCTGGATGTTAGGAGGAAGTTGTTGTCAGAGAGAGTGATTGGCATTGGAATGGGCTGCCCAGGGAGGTGGTGGAGTCACTGTCCCTGGAGGTGTTCAAGAAAAGCCTGGCTGAGGCACTTAGTGCCATGGTCTGGTTGATTGGACAGGGCTGGGTGCTAGGTTGGACTGGATGATCTTGGAGGTCTCTTCCAACCTGGTTGATTCTATGATGATGATATTCTATGATGATGATAATGCTGAACAACTTCCTCCTCATGTCCAGTCTTGCATTTCTGAAAGCCCTCCTGTGATTCACATGTTTGAAGTCACAGCCTTACCACAAACTGATTTTTATTAAGTATAGTTAACACAGCAGCAGTGTTGCAAATGAATCTGAAAATCTGTAGTTGTGGAAATACACCAAAACAGTTATCTTGCAAGTCACTGAGGACAATGTCTGAGACAGAATCCAACAAAATCAGAGGAGATGTGTGATTTGCACTGGACAAGCTCACCAGTTTATAGCTGGATGTGGAGCTGTATTGACAGCAGTGGGAATAACATGTTACTTCTTCCATGGTATGCAAATTTAAACAAATAAACAAAGGTTCCTAGATTAAGTCAGGGGAAATGCTGAAGCTACTCTGTCAAAGGCTTGGAGGTTAAAAGATGTACAATGAACCCTAATACTTATGAACCCTAATACTTATGAAGACAATCCTGATTTATTTTACAACTCACTGTTTTTTCAGGGAACTTTAAGGAGTTATGTTTGTATTCCTCTAATTGCTTCAACATTGTTTGTCCAGAGGTGTTTTCACTCGATTGTCCCAAGTGGATCCCTGATTACTCACTCTGCCTGAGAAGAATTTCTTCCTAACATCCAGCCTAGACCTCCCCCAGCACAACTTGAGACTGTCCCCCCACTCTGTTGCTGGTTGCCTGGCAGAAGAGACCAACCCCCACCAGTCTAGTTGACTGCTAGGTTGGACTGGATGATCTTGGAGGTCTCTTCTAACCTGGTTGATTCTATGATTCTATGACATTTTTGTCTTGGCTCAGGAAAAGTGGTGAAAAAGTCAGATGGTTCTACTATGTCTGAAACAAAATAGGGAATAGAGAATAGAAGAAATAAAACCATTTTTGAATGATCACTTTGTAAATAGAGCTACAAATGTTCTTTTCTGATTGATGACTTCAGGGGCTCCTAGCACAAAGGAGAAAAAAAATCAGATCACTTTGTTTTGCTTGTAAAGCTGTACCAGAATCCTGGTATGTGTTAGTATCAGAGGGAGACTGATTGACCTTTAGAGTAGCAAAGCACAGGAAAAAGCAAACGTTCTCTATTTGCTGTCCTTGACATATACTAAATCCCTAATGTTCTGGTGAAGTGAACTCTTGCTAAGAAGAAAATGTGTCAATGACAATTCTTGCTGTTGCCAAAACAGATCATGTCTCAGTAGGTGACAGAAAGCCAACTGCAATGGCAGATAATATTGTGTGAGAGAGGGCTTTTCAGAAATTAATGTCGTTTATTAATTTTGATATTCAGGAGCCTTGCTACTAGCCACAATTTTAATAACAGGTTCTTTGTAATGGTCATGAAAACATTCTACAGATGAGAACAGAGGATCTAGAACATTTAGAGTCATAGAGTCAACCATGTTGGAAGAGACCTCCAAGATCATCCAGTCCAACCTAGCACCCAGCCCTCTCCAATCAACCAGACCGTGGCACTAAGTGCCTCATCCAGGCTTTTCCCAAACACCTCCAGGGATGGCAACTCCACTACCTCCCTGGGCAGCCCATTCCAATGCCAATCACTCTCTCTGGGATGAACTTCCTCCTAGTTCAGCCTAGACCTCCCCCGGCACAACTTGAGACTGTGTCCCCTTGTTCTGATGCTGGTTGCCTGGCAGAAGAGACCAACCTCCACTTCAGAAATAACTACCAATACTATAAACATTAAACCAGTAGAACTGGAAGGGAGGTTCTTGCAGTCAATTATATTGCTTGTCCACTAGAAGGACTCGAGAAGCTCCTTTCTGCTCAAGGCAGAAGGCACTTGGAAATAGAGTTTACAGAGTTTTGCAAAGAAGCTTTTGAATATTTACTTACAAAAGTTATCTCCAGATTCCCAGGGCTAACTACAGTTTCCAGACAGTACTCAAACACTTGCAGGGAGTTCTGTTGATGTCTTGTCGGCCGTTGAGGCTCCTAACTCTTCCCAGGATCTAATTAGGTGCTAGGAGAGAGGTAGATGATCCTGGGTCCTCTTTGATGATTTGTGTCCCTTCCAGGGCTCCGAGTCTTGGCAGAAGACTTGCAGGTGCAGGTGTGATATCTTGCAGATGTGCAGACGGGCACAATATCGCACTGTCTAAGTGAGTCTATTGTGTGAAGCACTTAATGCTAATCCTGGTAAATTGAGACAAGGCAGGTTTCCAGGTAGACAAATCCAAAGTATTAGGGTTTGTTATTATGTAGCATGTAGAGCACAGCAGGATACAATGGCATTGAGGCAGATGCTCCATATGGCAGAGCAATGGCAGAAGCACATTAAGGCAGAGCACGATAAGGCAGAGTACATTGTGTTTACCTGCTCATCTCTTTTTATCAATGTAGCCCAAGACTAATAGTTCTTTGGCCACAGATTAGCCAATCAGAATGGCACTTTGCCAAACTTAACTGTATTAGGTAAAGTCAGGGCTTACTTTTACCTTCTTAGGGCAGAACACAAGTGTATAAACACGTGAGGTACCCTGTTTACAAGTTTGGAAAGAGAGAAGAAGACTTAGAGGCATCAGGCCTTTTGTTCTCCTTCCCTGCAGTTGCTTCTCCTTCAGTAGGAGAGAGGGAGGGCAGAAAACATGTCTGGGCAAGCCAGGAATTGTTTAGCCCTATTTTGGCCTTCTACAACACCAATCTACTATGTGTATGAAGAAAGTTGAGGGCAACATATGTATCTATAAAGATACTTCCTTTGTGTTCATATATATATATATATACACATTCTATATACATGCACAGAAAGTGTTACTGCATTATGCAATGAGATTTAAAAGAGAAACCAACCAAACAAAATAACTCTCATCAAACTTTCTTTGAAGACTAAGACATGTTTGGACAAAGAAGTGCATTTCTGAGGTAAAGGGGATAAGACATTCCTCTGGTGTTTATCATGGAAATTTTCTTCTAGTGCTTGCTTTCTGAGATGCAAGGACACTCTTTCCATGTATCTTTCTAAATGGAAGACATCTTTCATTCCCCTAACAACATAGAGCTCTTGTGTTACTGATGAAGAGGCTGCTGGCCTGCATCACAGTTTTACCTTATCCTTCAGGATGATTTCAAGGCAATGTGCTCTTTGTATCTAAACTACCATTTTGGTTCTACCAGTTCTTTACTCAAATCCTCAGAAATCCCAAGATTGATCTCTAGTATAAGAGGAAAAACTGAATATTTGCTCTGATTTTAATGTATTCAGATTACTGCTTCTGCAGAGATCACAGAAGAGAAGAACCCTGCCCATAAAGTACCCAGATCACTTTTTATCATAAAGGAACTGAAAGATAAAGGAAATTATGGCAAGATAATGAAAAGAATATACATAAAGAAATAATCCAACCCTCTAGTATGGTGGAGACTCAAATAACACATATGGTAGTTTGCATGTAAAACTATTTCAAAACAAAACAAATATTATCCACCTGCTCATCTGAAATTACAAATTTACAAATACCTATCTATACAAGAATAGAATAGAATAGAATAGAATAGAATAGAATAGAATCAACCAGATTGGAAGAGACCTCCAACATCATCCAGTCCAACCTAGCACCCAGCCCTATCCAGTCAACCAGACCATGGCACTAAGTGCCTCAGCCAGGCTTTGCTTGAACACCTGCAGGAATGGTGACTCCACCACCTCCCTGAGCAGCCTATTAAAGCTGTGTTTCCTTTTAAAACACTTGGTGAAGTGAGAGATAAATTGCAAGTTGATTCTTAAAGCATTTGGTAACTAGTCCCACTCAACTTTTATTGGTAGAGGTTATTTGAATTATCATCTGGGTGCTGTTAGCTGTTCTCTCTTGAGCATGTTGCCAGAGTGCAGTTTACTAACGGTTATGATAAACAACCTAGAAAGACTGAGAGAAAATGTATGAACACTACCACTGAGAAAAATTATTTTGATACATCATCTAAAAACTTCTATTCTCTATCTCATTATTTTGACACATCATCTAAAAACTTCTATTCTCTATCTCCATCTACTGGAGAATTCTTAACAACTAACAAAGTGGAGATTTTTCTAATTCTTTTTCAATGCATTTGTTACTTTCAAGGTAAGGTAAACCCCATTTCAGCAAAAAATACTTAAGCCTATTTCTCTTGACCATAACATTTTAAGCACAATCTCATTACCTGAATCATCTGTTAAGACATAAACATTATTATCAATACCTAAAGTTGTATACAATAGAATACAATTATCTAAATTTACGATTAATTAAAAACAAACAAAGAATCACAGAGTCAGTCAGAGTTGGAAGGGACCACAAGGATCATCTAGATCCAACCCCTTGCCATGGGCAGGGACACCTTAGCCTAGATCAGGCTGGCCAGAGCCTCATCCAGCCTGGCCTTAAACACCTCCAGCCATGGGGCCTCAACTGCCTCCCTGGGCAACCCATTCCAGCCTCTCACCACTCTCATGCTGAAAAACTTCCTCCTCATGTCCACTCTGAATCTCCCCACATCCAGCTTTGCTCCATTTCCCCCAGTCCTGCAATTACCTGATGGCCTAAAATGTCCCTCCCCAGCTTTTTTGTAGGCCCTCTTCAGATACTGGAAGGCCACAATAAGGTCACTTCGCAGCCTCCTCTTCTCCAGACTGAACAGCCCCAACTCTTTCAGTCTGTCCTCATAGAAGAGATGCTCCAGCCCTCTGATCATCCCAGTGGCCCTTCTCTGGACATGCTCCAGCATCTCCACATGCCTCTTGCAATAGAGGCTCCAGAGCTGGATGCAATGCAAAAGCTCTGAAGTTTCTCTCAGATATTGATTTAGGATGTTGCCACTATATCTGTCAGGCTTAGTAGTTGTCGAGGCTCTGAAAGTGGACCTATAACCTATCATTGCTTCCATTACAAAATTTGGTTTCAGTCACTATTGTTATAATTAGTCTTACCATAGAATCACAGAGTCAACCAGGTTGGAAGAGACATCCAAGATCATCGAGGCTATAACCTAGCACCCAGCCCTGTCCAATCAACTAGACCATGGCACTAAGTGCCTCAGCCAGGCTATTCTTGAACACCTCCAGGGATGACTCCTCCACCACCTCCCTGGGTAGCCCATTCCAATGCCAATCACTCTCTGTGCAGGACATCCTTTTAACATCCAGCCTAGACCTCTCCTGGCACAACTTGAGACTGTGTCCCCTTGTCCTGTTGCTGGCTGTCTGGCAGAAGAAACCAACCTCCACCTGGCTACAGCCTTCCTTAAAGTAGTTGTAGACAACAATGTGGTCTGCCCTGAGCCTTCTCTTCTCCAGGCTAAACAACCCCAGTGTTTTTGTTAAGCTTTACTAGCTGAAGCTGGAAATGTGCCTTCATTTTAGTGCAGAGTTCTGTGATTTTGAGGAAAGTCCTCCAAACATCTTATCTTACTGTGCATTGCATCAATGTATGTAAGTCAAGTTCCTCTGAGGTGAAATAAATTGTGCTAGTTTGAGCCTAGCTGGCATGTTTTGGTGAGAAGAACTAGATGATAGGCTGTAAAATGAAAACAATGGTGAGGTCTACTTCCCTCACAGTCTTGCTGGGATGTGTAAAGAAGAAAGGCAAAACAAAGATTAGGTCACTTGCTTCTTCTCTTCGCTGGGGAGCTTTGCCT
The DNA here is from genome assembly GCA_013400475.1 of Tricholaema leucomelas. Taxonomy (NCBI): domain Eukaryota; kingdom Metazoa; phylum Chordata; class Aves; order Piciformes; family Lybiidae; genus Tricholaema lacrymosa; species Tricholaema leucomelas. Next base: position 16,004 of record WAAF01014024.1, read on the forward strand.
GCTGGGGAGAAGCTGAGGCTGCTGGCTGGACTCCATCTTGCTTTCTAACCTCACCCTCCCTTTGCTTGGCTGCTTCACCTTGCTTTTGAATCCCTCTGGCCGAACCTCCATTATTTCTTGGGATTGGGGTAAGGTTGAGAGGGGTAGGGGGAAGGTGAGGGGGGTTGAGAGCCCCTCCTGGGGACTCAGGTTTCTGGGAGGGGAGTTGTGTTTCTGTATTGCCTTTTTTCCCTTGTCTATTTCTGTCTATAACTGTATATACTGTAACTATCTGCTTGTACATTGTGCCAGCTGTAAATATAAGCTTCATTCAAATTTCCAGAGCCGACTGAGTCTAGTCTGGGTGACTTCTAAAAGTGGGGTGGGGCGGGGGACACCCAAACCATCACATAAATGAACTCCATTCCAGCCAGAATTGGAACATTTTGGAAGATCCAGTGATTTGACTTCTGGAAAACTTAGAACTAAATATTCAGTTCAGAGAGCAGACATAAACAAACTCAAAGTAAAAACCTTAGATGCAGGGATCTGGTATAAAACTTCAGTGCTCTTCTGCTCTACAAAGTTAATTTCTAACATAGACACAGTTTATCTGAATTTGCCTGGACAATATGGTTTGTCATTCTGTTTTCAAGGACAGGATTAGGATTCACAATACACACCAGAGTTGTACTTGGAGTCATTTTTGTTGTGGAGGCAGGGAATTAATGTGGCCGAGTCAGGAAAATATATATAAAAATAGAATTATTTCATTTTCCTGAAACCCTACCCCCAAAACTATATACAGAAATCAATTTAGTTTTAATTAGCAGATTCAGTTTGATTGAGAAGATCTTATAAGGATACCATAGATAAATTTGACTATTTCAGAAGTCAGGAGCTGGAAAGGCTAAGCTACTAAATGTAGCATTCCCACTATCAATCAGGCCGAGCCAAAGTTTGCTCCCAGGTGAGTTAGGCTGTCTGAGAGAAAGGGCAGTCCAGATGTGTGTCAGCTCTCTCTCTTTCAAAGGACATCTGAGGTTCGTTAGCTTGCACAAAGGGTGCTTATAGTGGGAAGCTGTCCAAAGCAGGGATGGTCCCGTCCCTCAGGAGCTTGTCCTTCGGAATGCCAGGGGACTCTTTCTGCAGGAACTATCCAGGCTGGGGAGAACTCTAAGGTGGGAACTACCCCAATATTTATACCCTTCCTAGACAAAGAGCTGAGTAACCACTTCCTAGGCACGAAGACCACAGCGAATCCCCAGCCCGATTCCAGCACGGGCATCTGCACGGGGCACCCCTTGTGCTGGAAGGGCCTTTTGCTCCCCCGCTTCATGCCTGCAGGGCAGGGTGGGGGAAACAGCCTTTCCACTCCCACTGAAACCACAGAGGGAGAGGAATTTTGGCGTATACAGGACTCCAGGACAATTTTGTAAAGTATTTTATTAAGATGCAACGTTTTAAAGTAAGATATTTGTAGCATTAGTGCAGGGGTCCTCAAGCTACAGCATGCAGGCCAGATACAGCCTCCCAGGGTCTTCAATCCAGCCCAACGATATTTACAGAACCTCCCCACCAACCTCCTGCTGGGGGTTGAAGGGGAA
>WAAF01014025.1:0-10909 GCA_013400475.1 Tricholaema leucomelas
AGCTTAGCCAGCAGTTTGCTGTGGGGGAGAGCAGTTTGCTGTGTGGGATGCTCCTCAGTAGCTCTGCTCTCAGGTGTGTGTGCGTCTACGTGCCGCACCTTCACTGGAATTCTCTCTAGTCATGCATCGATGTCCTACCATAGATCAGCACACCAAATAGGCTTTCCTTTCCTCTGCCAACCATTCTTTTTCAGTCTTTTAGCCAACTTCATAGAGCATTTTGGACTTGTGGCATGAAGGCAGGGAATTAATGTTGCCTAGTCAGGAATTATAAAAATAGAATTATTTTCCTGGATCCCCACCCCCAAAACTATATACAAAATTAGTTTAATTTATTAACAGATTCAGTTTGATCAGGATTATCTTCAAAAAAAACCCCAAATTTATATGTTTAGGAAGTCAGGAAATGGAAAAAGCTAAGCTATAAATACAGATTTACCCCACTATCAATCAGGCTGAGGAGAAAATTAAGGTGAAAGCTTACTCATGGAAATGAGATAGGCATTCAGCAATGATCCCTTACTTGATTTCTCTGCAGGGGCAGCCTTCTGACATTGCAGGCAATATCCAATAATAGAGATTCATGCCACAGAAGCCCTTAGATGAGTCGGTGAGTTGCCAAACTTGGAAACGTCAGAAGCACTTCTTCCCGAGTGGGATGGTTGTGGAACGATGCTGTCTTCACAGCAGCAGGGAAGAGCCAAAACTGCTAGGGTCCCCCAGTCCATGAGGCATCCAGGAAGTTGGCTACTGTTAGGGTCTGAGAGAGGGCAGTCCAGATGCTGCTGGCTTTCCCTCAAAGGATCCCAGGCTTGCCAAGCCTGCCAGTTTGCACAAAAGGGTGCAAAAGTGGGGAGAAAAATCCAAAAGCAGGGATGGGATAAAACCAAGAGCCGTACAAAGGTAAGAGCCACCCAAAATCGGGGACAACCTGGCAGAAAACTGACCTGCTGGGCACTCTGCTAAAGCAGAAGCTCTTTTGAGATGGGAACTATCAAGGTGGGAACCCTCAAGGCAGGAACCCTTGCTCTATTTATCCTTTTTCTAGAGAAAGTGTCCATTTACCATTTATATTGGGCACAAAACCACAGCTAATGACCAGCCTGATTTCAGCTGGGGCTTCCACATGGGTCAGCCCATGTGCAGTAAGGCACCTTTTTTCTGCCCCACTTCAAGCCCACCGGGCAGGGGTGGGAAATCAGGTTTTCACACCTTTCTTCTCCTACTCAAACCCACAGAGTGAGAGGGAGAAGAGAGGAATTTGAGGTATCCCTGGACAACCTGATACTGTTAATAAATAAATAAAATAAAGATTGGAAGACAGTACATTGCAGTTGTGAACTATGGATTTTGATTAAGTATCCATACCTAGTTTAAAATTCTCCCTGCTTCATTATTATGTAATATCTAATATAGAAATGTCTGAAAACATACCAATGAGCATGAAAACAAAAGGATTCCTATTATTTGAGAAGAGTTGGTCAAAGTCCTAGTCTTATAGACCTTTGAAATCACAGCCTTGCCAATGAAAATAGACTTGGTTTTGGGGTAGTGGGAGGGACAATGTTATTCACTGTTAATTGCAAAATGACTCATATTAAAGACAAAAAACTGATAGGCTAGTAAGATTGCTGAGCTGAGCTGTTATCTTCTGTAATTCAATCATCATACTTATTAAAAACAAACTAACAAATAAACAAAATAACCCAAACAAGAAACTCAACCAACAAACACCACTTCTACCTGTGAGGCTAATAAAAGGTCTCAGACACTTCTTTAGGTTGTGGAAAAAAAAATGTTGATTTTGTATTTGAGAGTACAACAAAAACAGAATATCTGTGAGGACCCAGACTATATTTAGAAGGAAACCTGCTTGAACATTATGTCTTTTTGGTGCTATAAGCAGATCACGAGTGCATCCAAACCCTAAAAACAAGATGTAAAGTTTTACTATTTCTTGAATAATCTACCTGTCTTCACAGGGTGCATCCCAGCCAGTCACTTTCCAAGCTGTAACTTGTACTTCCACAAACTGCTATTTCCATGATAAACGGTGGAATCATTTACACTCACAGGACAGATATGATTATGAGACAAAGGATGGGAAATAAAGAGTAGCCTCTGCAGTGAGCTACAGCTTGTCTCAGCATAGTTTTTATTTATCAGAAGTTACAGCAAGTCCCTTGGGATGAAGGACACTCAGAAGTCAGCCTGGCTGCAAACAGTGCTTCAAGTGCCAGCATTTCTGCCAAGGGTGGATATACCAAGATACAGCATACAGTGCTTCAGAGACTGATAATTGTTAGAAGAATTTAAGTGCTCTCTGTGTGTCTAAAGATAGTTAGAAACTTCTTCTTATATTCACCAAAAATGCATTTTAATAAAGTGGTCTGACTCTCCACAACTTTTTCTTGAAGTGCAGCTGTAGAATGGTCTTGTAAAAGCCCATGCCAAAATCTGTTTGAAACTAATGTTAAACCATCATTAAAAAAATATGTGATTTTGAACACTGTAGTCCTACAATGTAGGCTAGCCTTTCCTACTTGTCTCACTTAACCAGCTGCGTTAGAGAGCTGTTTCAGCTATTTGGTCCCCACAGACCTTCAGAAACAGCACCTCAAACGTTGCCACAGCAGTAAGTAGCATTGATCTGAGGACATGATATGACAAATTATTTTTCAAAAAGCAGTTGGAAAATATAAACTTTGGAACTTGATTTTAAGTAAAATAATGCTGTGTAGGTCCAAGCATTGCTTGATATGGAGCAAATTTCACAAGATTATCACCATAAGAACCTCCAGTAGCAGTATAAGGAGTCTGCTATGAAAAATGGGCATGGTAAGTACACTACAACAAAGGCTAGATGTTTCAGTGCCCTTGTGCTTTCAGTATGTTGTATTACTGTGCATCACAACTACGTACTGAAAACACAAAGTATGGTAACTGATGAAATCTGCAGGTCATCTAAAAAAAAATCGAAAATCCAACGGGGATTCCCTGCACAGGTTTCCCCCTCTACTCCACTCTGGTGAGACCCCACCTGGAGTGCTGCATCCAGTTCTGGAGCCCCTATTGCAAGATGGATGTGGATGTGCTGGAGCATGTCCAGAGAAGGGCCAGGAGGATGGTCAGAGGGCTGGAGCACCTCTCCTATGAGGACAGACTGAAAGAGTTGGGGCTGTTCAGTCGAGAGAAGGCTCCAAAGTGACCTTCTTGTGGCCTTCCAGTATCTGAAGGGGGCCTACAAAAAAGCTGTGGAGGCACTTTTTAGGCTACCAGGGAGTGACAGGACTAGGGGGAATGGAGCAAAGCTGAAGTTGGAGAGATTCAGACTGGACGTGAGGAGGAAGTTGTTCAGCATGAGAGTGGTGAGAGGCTGGAATGGGTTGCCCAGGGAGGTGGTTGAGGCCGCATCCCTGGAGGTGTTTAAGGCCAGGCAGGATGAGGCTCTGACCAGCCTGATCTAGGGTAGGGTGTCCCTGCCCATGGCAGGACAATTTGAACTAGATGATCCTTGTGGTCTCTTCCAAGCCGGACTGACTCTATGATTCTATTGCATGATTCTATCATATTTCATTTGCTAAAAACGAAGAAGTGACTTGGCCAGATTCCTAGGAAAAGATAGCCTGTCTAACTTGACAGGATTTATTTGTGAAAAGGCTATCAGGATGATAGTGTTTTGTATGTACACCATTGTTTTTACTTCGAGTACCATTATCAGAAATTGAATTTCAAGAATTCATTTTAAATCAAAATCACAAGCAGTGGAGGGCAGCTTTTCGGTATTGTAGTTGTTGGTTCCTTCACTTAGTTATTCAAAATTTCCTTGTAATTATGATTGCATATTTTAACATCATGCATCTGGTTCTGCCTCTCCCCTCATTTGTTTCCCTGTTCCCAAGATAATTGCATTTTCACAAAAATTTATTGAGACATCTGTTTTTTGCTTCAGCTTTCCAGGTCATTCTGCAGCCATAAGAGCAGCACATTTTCTATTAGGAGTGGGCTGCAGTAACTAAGATGATAGCTAGATTAAGGGGAACGTCAGCACAAATGTGTTATCAGGTTTAAGGTGGAAAATGCAGGACATTTGAGAACGGAAAGCAAGATGAAGAAAAGGTATCTTTCCGGTAGTGCTAGCCACACCTAGTAGCAGTAACTTCCAAAATCAGTGGTGCCAGCAAGCAATCACTCTGACTGTCAGGAAATGCTGAATTAGTGCAGCAAGGTACAGGTAAGACTTGAAAAAGTAGAAGAATGCTTTGTTAGCACAGTAAACAGAATCTAGACAAGGACAACAAATCCTAATTGGCACAAATTTGGAACTGTCTCCTGGTAACTCAGATTACATTTCAGTCTCCTGTCTGTCATATGATTGCCTTAAAATTGAACATATACAGGAGGGAAATAGTGTAATTTAAAGGCTACACCATCAGATGTTATTCAGAAAAAGAAGCAGGAGCTAGAATATTTTGTACCTGCTGTCACCACAACTTAGTCCTAAAATTAACTACCAGTCTGCTGTAGCTGCAGTAATACTTGCTTTCTTCTTGCCATTCACCTTGAGCATATGTTACAAATATTATGTAGATGTTCAGCTGTATTTCCCAGCTCATGAACTACCAGAATAACATTCAATATACTCAGTGAATGCTAACATTAACCCACCATTTATGTTCAGTTAGGGTAGGTAAAACTTGGAGAAGTTATTATTATTAGAAGTCTAAAAGGCGTTTTGGTAAACCTCTCCCAAATCCCAAACAATCCACACTTCATCATTATTAAAGTTCATCTTAGCTAAATCCTACATAGTGAAAAGTTTCCTGTTGCTCCATAGGGCTCCTCTCATGAAGCACAAAGCTAGCCTTTCTAACATTAACAGAAGTTAGCTTTTCTAAAGTGGTTTTTTTTTTTTTAACCAGAGAAATATCTATTTCATACTGTGACATCAGTGACTTAATGCTTCACCATGTTTTGGGAGATCGTGGCTGTTTGAGCTAGATTTCTAGCTCATATATAAAAATATTTGGAACAGAAAATTTAGAAGTGGAAGAGTACTGGTGTCTCTTCGTGGAGAGGTGAACATTCCAGGGATAGGCCATAAAATGGCAACAACAGATAATATAATTTCAGTGGAGCATCGAAAACTTAATGTCTAGAAGCACAGCTTCTGTCTTCCCCTTTGTTGCTTCTGCAGTGCCCACTACTATCTTCCCCCATTGCTGTTTTGGCTGCTGCTTTGCTGCTTCACTGCCACTTGATTTTATCCCCATCTCTTTTAAGGTTGTCATGTTCTGTAATAGTTTATTCTCTATACTGTTATATTTAGTTCAAAACGTTAAAAAATACTTTTTTTTTTTTACTTCCCACATTCTGAGCTGTAGTGGATTTACTATACTGTTGGAAGGATCTGCTCTAACTCATCAAAAAGATGGGACCTGTTTTGTTGTAGGAATCAAAATTTGTCTTTCAGCTATAGGAAATTACCTACTTCTCTTGAATATGAGATGTTTCCTCCACATCCTAGAATAGGTTACGCAGCTTTGGCATCCCAAGCCAACCCTGTGCAGCAGGGGAGGTTGGGCTAAGATTCATACATTTGGTATGCTGTTTCTTCTATCTTCTTTTCTTCTAGGTGGTCATATGAATATAATGTATAGGAAGAGAGAGACAAGGAGAGAGAAAATAGTGAAGAAAACAATTGAAATCCTGTGACCCTGTGATGGTTTGGGTGTCCCCCGCCCCCCCACAACTTTAGAAATCACCCAGACTAGACTCAGTCGGCTCTGGAAATTTGAATGAAGCTTATATTTACAGCTNCAGAAGAGATCACAGCCCAGCGTGAAGTGCCCAAGCAAAGTGCAGATCAGAAGTGACTTTATCTTTTGTTTTGCTTTTCCTTTATACATAACTCAGCAAGACTGTGAGTGAAGTAGACCTCACCATTGTTTTCATTTCACAACCTATGATCTAATTTTTCTCACCAAAACATCCTAGCTAGGCTCAAACTAGGACAGGCCTAAAGTAAATACAGTTCACATAAACCATTTTTCCCACTCCACGAGTCTCGCAGATTTTCTAATGTAATGCATGATGCTGGGACAAGACCATTGAACCAATCTGTTTGGTTTTGATGATTCAGGAACAACTTGGTGGCTTGGTTGAAGATTTCCTTCATCTCAGCTCAGAGTCATCAAGAGAGGCAGTGGAGTGATGTAACACTGCTGTGTTAGTAGTAGCGTATTCAAAACCAGACTCTTCTGCAAAGTAATTTCAGATGAACCTTCCTGGTCAAATTTACTTAACAAGTACAATTGTCAAGTAAACCATATTATCTGAGCCACAGGGAAGTCCCCATGTCCTTTCCAAAAGGGAACTTTCCTCCCACATTTCAAATGTAATGCCATCCTTAAGAAAGGATTCCAGATTTTTGCAGTGACTTTGGTCACTTATTGAAAAATAGGAAAATATGGTAATTTTACCTCCTCCCATGAAATGGAAGGGCTTGTGCAAATTGTACAGTTAGAGGTACCAAGTCCAGTGGGGAACCTCTCCATTGGACCTTTCTGGTGTTCCAGACTTTGTAGAGACTTGTCATAGAGTTGGCATAGATAAATGTCAAATTTTCAGGTGAAATAAGAAACTTTACTCATTTTCTAGGTGAGGTTTGGTGTCCCAACTCTTTTGCCACCTGCTTATTGCAAGGGCAAGGAAACTCCAAACCAGAAATTAAAACAATTACATATACGCAGCCAATAACAAAGCAAAACTTAACTATTGAACAAATGATAAAGATAACCATAATTATTCACACTGAACAAGTTATAATGTTGTGTTTTAACAGGAAGGAACAGTATTGACTGGTGAAGGTTGATTTCCTTTCCTGTAAAGTGAAGAAAACTCAGTCGCTTTTCAGGCCAGTCTTAAAAAGAGGGCACAATCCAGTGACTATTCATTCTGCATTCCTCGCCATGGGTGTCAGTGGCTACCCAGATATATGTATCCAGGCAGTTTTCAATGCCAAGAGAACCTGTCCCACCTTAGGGAGCTCTCTAGAGTTTTCAGTGAGCCTTCAAATACGAATCCACCGTCCACCCTCCAGCTAGGGTAGGGGTTTATGTTAATTTAATCCCAGTGTGAGAAGATATCAGAAGGGATTTTCTTTTCCCAAAACCCTTATCTGGTCTCTTCCACATCTTCACTAACACATCTTCCCCTTATTAAGACCCTCTTCCAGAGGAGTTTCCTACAGCTCCCCAGGTCTTAGAATTTTTTGAGTGATTTCATGAACTTCTCTTGCAATTTTGCTCTCCTAACTGCAACCTTGCTCTTTAAGTCTCCCACCAGGATCCCCACACGGTGTCTATACCTGATGAACTCTTGGACAATCCCTGCCCAGCTGAGAGAAGAAGCCAACACCAGTGTTGCTGTAGAGAAACCTTCTTCCCTCTCCTCCTCCTCCCACCCAGGGCCCACTCTCCTCTTGAAGGTCCCATCCTGAATTTGGATGGCATACAATTTCAAAGAGTCAAGAAGGACTCTTACCAATCAAGTCACTTGATTCATGCTAGCCTTTAACAACACTGGGGAGGGCTGCTGTGGGATCAGCCACTGCTCTTGTGAAAGTAAGCCACTTTATGCACACTTTTGGTCAGTTGATTCAAGCCCAAAGTGACAATGGCCTTGGGATGTCTGATTTCCAAGGGGTCCATCCTCCAGCCCAATACACTTCTCACTGAGTCAGAGACAGTTACCGTTCACAGTCAGAAATACCTCTGGACTTCATCCTTAGTCATCTTTATCCTGCCTCCCCTGGTGTGGGAGTCCACACACTCAATCTCAGACCATCAAGGGAGATGGATGTATTTCTCTTGTAATTGTGCCAGTTCAGTCATACCCTCGAGTGCTCCTTAGTTACAAATGCCAGCCCATCCTCATTGCTCCCATCATACTGGAACTCAGTTTTAATAAGAGTTATTTCTCTGCTTAGGCTTTATTTCTTCCATTCCAGCCAAGGGATAATGACAAGCCAGTACCCCAGCAATTAAACCATGCTCTTTAGGCATACTATTGAATTTGCAATCATTTTCAGAGGCTCCCACCCGGTCACAACTCAGCTGATTCTAACCACAGCTCTCATTCCCTAATGAAAGCACTGGGCAGCTGGCTCTGTAGGCCATCTGCAATTATCTCAGCTAGCAGCCACTTTTCTCTCTTAGCCACAATTCTGCTTTGCCTGCCAGACATTTTGCTCACTCAGCCCCTAGTTCTATTTCAGCTCTTTGACATTTTTCCCACTCGGCTTCCAGCTTCACTTGCAAGTCCTCAGACAATTCCTGTAATGCCCTCTTCTTTTCTTGCTCTGTTTGACCTACAAAATATCTGAGTTTCCATGTTGCTATCAGTATTGTTCCTAAACCAGCAAAGATCATTCCTATCAACATTTCTAACAGGACAGGGTAATTGAAATAAATTTGAATCAAGTTAGTCATGCTCAATTTCCAAGAAACTCAGACTCAGAAGATTAAACTCCTTTTCTTGAACTCTGACACTGGAGCCAAACCAAAACAAAACCAAAAACTGCTAAACCAGCCTGTGGGGTCACAAATAAGACAAAAGGTGCAGGGGATAGATCCCTTGTTAGTCCTCAGTGGACTCTTTTCCCTCTTTGATGTCACATTTCCCTGGGAAAAACCTCACAGGCCTAGTCTTAACAGCCATTTTATTCTAGTGATGCAATCCTGCCAACTACATCAAATAAAACCTCACAACCCTGTATCCTGAGCCAGCCTCGGGAAGCAGGGGAGGTTGTGCTAAGATTAAAAAATTCCCTTNGTTCAGTTATATACAGAAACACACAAGTTAAAAGTAATACAGAAACACAATATCCCTCCCAGAAATCAGAGTTCCCAGGAGAGGCTCCCAACCACCCTTCCACCTGCTTCCCCCCTCGCCCCTTATCCCAGAATCTGTCTTATGTGCAAGTGAGTTAGAAGAATCAGCAAGGGGGGTTAGAAGCAGAATCATAGAATCAACGAATCAACCAGGTTGGTTGGGTCTTTTACTAATGTCCCTCTTTGCTTCCCCAAGAATTGAAATTTCTATCATTTTATGATCATTATGCCCAAGATAGCCTCCAACTGTCACTTCCCCTACAAGTCCTGCTCTGTTCACAAGCAGTAAGTCCAGCACAGCACCTTGATTCCTTTATCAACTGCATCAGGAAGTTATCCTTTACATACTCCAGGAACATTCAAGACTGTTCCCTCTCTTCTGTGTTGTATTTCCAGCAGGCATCTGCAAAGTCAAAGTGCCCTAAGAGGACAAGGGGGAGTGATTGCAAAACCTCTCCCAACTGCTTGCAGAATATTTTGTCCACTTCACCCTGATAACAAACTCCCACCACAGCATTAGCTTTGTTGACCTTCCCCCTCATCCTTACCCAGAGACACTCAACCTTATCATCACTTGCACTAATTTGTAGGCATTCATACTTATTCCTAGTATAAGAGGCTGCCCCACTTCCTCTTCTTCCACTTCTATCCCTTCTGAAATGCTGGTGATAGCTATTGCTGGCTGAACCTCCAAAATGCTACCCAAGAAGCATTTTGTGCATTCTTGACAGTGGGGAAGGAAAAAAAAGGCCATTTGGTGTTCTTGATAACAACAGCATACATCTTTTTTCTTCTTTTCAAGCATGTGATACCACGAGACTTCAGTATCTCACAGTGTGGGAATCAAGACAACAAAGAGATATGCTTGTGAATATTCTATGAGGAAAGAGTTGCCTCTAACCTCAATTTGGAGACCTAGATCCTGAAATATCTGTCAGTATTGCAGCAGAAATCAAACATTCCGCTATTCCAGAAGAACAGCTGAGAAACATGGATGTGTTGCAGCAGGATGGTGCAGCATTTTTCTACTGGCTGTGCATCCTACAGGGACTCCTGTAACAGCAGCACACCTCTGTGTGCTTCTCATCACTCCAAAATTATTGTGGGACTGGAAGAATGCCTGGTCCTTGGGTAGACAAAGTCACTACATCATTCCCTCTATATTCTCATATAGCACATTTAGTCTAATGAATTGGTTTTGTGTGTCCTCTCGACCTCCTTGGAACAATATACAAACCTCCTACGGTTGGTAAGAGTGACTTAAAAAGGTCACAATCATTTTGAACAAGCATAATCTTAGCTAGTCTCAGCACAGCTTATACTCAATAGAGGGTCTCAATTTTTTACTAATCACTGTCAGCAGCATGACAACGTAGTGACAGCCTATGGGAGGCTGGGTCAGCCTTCAGCTCACTGCGCACAAAAAGAAGGACTGCAGTTACTCATATTTTCTGTGAAGACAAAGCATGGGCAGCCATTAGAACTTATCCTGTTCACCACAGATCAAAAGAGACAAAAAAATTCCTTTAAGACTAGAAATAAAAAAAATTCCATCCCTTTAATGCACCTCATGAGAATCCCAGGTGAAAATATCACAGTATCACAGTATCATCAGGGTTGGAAGAGACCTCACAGATCACCAATATTACTCAGATGTAGAAAACACAAAATACAAATATTTTTTCTGTGTTGAAATAATCCCTCCCAAATTTAACTCTCTTCCAAACACTACCATGGAGAAGTTCATCACTTCCACTGTGACTTCATTCAAATAAATCAATATTCATCAAAAACAATAGTTGCCAATAGCAGAAGGAAAGTAGCATAAGCTGTTCCATACAGTAATATCACTTTCAACAACAATTTTTTTCAGTTTTCTTGCAGCAGCCTGTGATGGTTTGGGTGTTACCCGCCCCCCTACACTTTGGAAAATCACCCAGACTAGATTCAGTGGATCTGGAAACTAAATGAAGTTTTATATTTGCAACTTAGCACAATATACAAGCAGATATTTA
>WAAF01014026.1:0-21609 GCA_013400475.1 Tricholaema leucomelas
ACCCTCAGTGTCCAACATTTCTGCCTTCTCTTCACTCTCAATCACCCTTCTTCAGTCCAAACCATCCCCCCTTGTCCTGCCACAGCAGGCCCTGCTCAAAACTCTGTCCCCAGCTTTCTGCTGGGCCCCTTGAAGCACTGCAAGGCCTCCAGAAGCTCTGCCTGGAGCCTTCTCCTCTGCAGGCTGAACAAGCCCAACTCTGCCAGCCTGGCCTCACAGCACGGCAGGGCACAGCCTGCTGGTGTCAACATGGGACTCTATCAAGCAGCTGAGATCCTTGCAGGTACTTAGAATCACAGAAGCATAGAATCAAGCAGGTTGGAAGAGACCTCCAAGCTCATCCAGCCCAACCTAGCACCCAGCCCTGCCCAATCAACCAGACCATGGCACTAAGTGCCCCAGCCAGGCTTGGCTTCAACACCTCCAGGCACCAAGACTCCACCACCTCCCTGGGCAGCCCATTCCAATGCCAATCACTCTCTCTGGCAACGACTTCCTCCTCACATCCAGCCTAGACCTGCCCTGGCACAGCTTGAGGCTGTGTCCCCTTGTTCTGTTGCTGGGTGCCTGGCAGCAGAGCCCAACCCCACCTGGCTACAGCCTCCGTTCAGGTCGTTGTTCCTCAGCCCAGAGTCAGCAGCCTCACACTACATGGAGTCATGTGTCAGCAAATGATGGAATCACTGAGGCTGGAAAAGGTCCTAGAGATGCCAGGATATTGGCACTCACTACCACTCAACTATTCACTCACGCCCACTGCTGAGCCACGCTGGAGCTGCTGCTGTCTACAGAGCAAGGTGGGGGCGCAGGAGGAAGTTCTGCCCCAGCTCTGCAGCCCAAAAGCCACTCTCACTCTCAAGAATTTCTTCCTCATCTCCGCCAAAGGCCTGCAGAGACAGCACCAGGGGAAATGGTTTGAAATGAGAGCAGAGCAGATTGAGATTGGATGTGAGAACAAGTTCTTTACCATAAGGCTGCTGGAACACTGCAACAGGTTGCCCAGGGAGGTGGTTGAGGTCCCAGCCCTGGAGATATTCCAGGTGAGGCTGGACAGGGCTGGGGGCAATCTGCTCTAGTGGAGGATGTCCCTGCTGAGTGTTGGGGAGGTTGGACTTGATGAGCTTTGAAGGTTCCTTCCAACCCAGACCATTCTGTGAGTCCCTGATAAAAGCTTGAGTGGAACTGCTGAGAGGAGGGAAATTACTGTCTGCCCTTGGGGAGCAGCTGGGGTTAGTTCTTGAAGGTCCAATGAGCTGTTACAAGTAGAAGAAGCTACCTGAGGGACAAAACCTGATGTAGAGGTTCAGCATTGGGACACTCTTCGGCATCTCCTCCTTCTCCTAACCTCCCTCAGCACTTCACAGGGAAATAAAGCAAAGCAAATGAGCTTTGCTCAGCAAGGCCCTGAGCAACCTGCTCTAGTGGAGGAAGTCCCTGCTGGCTGCAGGAGGCTTGGACTGCATGAGCTTTGGAGTTCCAACCCAAACCATTCTATGAGTTTCTGGCTGCTGCCAGCCTAGCCAAGGCAGGACATGTCCAGTTCCCTCCTTGAGCTGTAAAAGCAAACCCTGGAGCACAGGCAGGGGTTAGCACTGACATCAATTAATTCATTAGCTCCTGGCTCCTTTTGTCAAGACAAATGACAGTGGGCACCAATGCACTCATGCTTGGAGCCCAACCTGCTGTCCACTCAACCCCTGCTCCTGGATCCCTTAATTACCAGCAAGTCAGATGCACACTGTGGCTCAGGTGCCCAATTAACTCCAAGGAGATGATAAATGGATGCCTGCAGCTCGGAGCCAGAACATCAAAAAGCAGAGACAGGAATTGTTGCCTTTTCCTTTCCTGCTACCTTCAGATGACAACAAACACTGCCTCCTGCCTCTCCTCTTCCCTCTGCTCCAGACCCTTTCCCACCTTAATTGTCCTTCTCACACAATCACAGAAACATTCTGGTTGGAGAAGACCCTTAGGATCACCAAGTCCAACCATTGATCCTACTCTACAAAGCTCACCCCTGCACCACATACCCAAGCACCACATCCAAACCACCTTTGAACACCTCCAGTGGTGGTGACTCCACCACCTCCCTGGGCAGCCTGTGCCAGTGCCTGACCACTCTTGCTGTGAAGAACCTTTCCCTGATGCCCAGCCTAACCCTGCCCTGCTGCAGCTTGAGGCCATTGGCTCTTGTTCTAATCACCTGTGAGCAGAGACCAGCACCAACCTCTCCACAGCCTCCTTTCAGGGAGCTGTAGAGAGCCATGAGGTCTGCCCTCAGCCTCCTCTTCTCCACACCAAGCAGACACAGCTCCTTCATTCTCTCCTCATCAGATTGACTCTCCAGGCCCTTCCCAGCTTCCTTGCCCTCCTCTGGGCTGGCTCCAGCACCTCCACATCCCTCTTGTATACTGAGTGCCCAGAACTGGGCACAGAACTGGAGGTGTATCCTCAGCAGTGCTGAGCACAGGGGGACAATCACTTCCCTGCTCCCATGGCCACAGCAGTTCCCATTTCTGCAATCCTAAGGGCATGCTCCCCACTCATGGGGAAAAGCTGCATCCCTCTGCAGCCAGCTGGCAGCACAGCTGGGTTTGCTTCCCTTGAAAGCTCAGGTCTGCATGGCAGAGCTGCTGAGCCACTGGTTTTACTAGCAAGGCATTCCAAGGAGCTCTCCTCCAGCCCCTGGTATGGAACACGTTCACTCCAGGGACGCACAGGAGTTATGGAGCTGAGCTCCATCTCACTGCAGCACTCTTTAATTTCTGACTTCAATTACTCCCTGATTGCTGATGATTCCCAATTAGGAGTAATTTGTCCTGACCTCTTTTTTGAGCACTGCCACCAAGCTGCTTGTGGAGGAGCAAATTAAGGTTGAAGCTGTATTTACACATTATTTACACACAGCTTGTCCCTGAGCAGCCTCTCTAAAAACAGCTGCTCGGGGCACAGGAATTCACTGGGGCACAGGAACCTCTCCAGCCTACAACTGAGTCCTTTTGTTTCACCCATTTTGTTGTTGGAGTAGTTGTTTTGGGAAGCACACCTCCTGCTTCTCCTGAAACACTGAGCCAGAGAAATGTTGGCGTTGGAAAAGCCTTCCAAGGGTCTCCTCCAAGTCCAACCTTCAACCCAACCCCACCATGGCCACTAAACCACAGCCACAGGCACACCCTTCACAGGAACACACAGCACACAGCCCTTCTCTGCACCTGCTCCAGACCCTCAATGTCCTTCTTGGAATGAGAGGCTCCAAACTGACCCCAGCACTCAAGCTGTGGCCTCAGCAGCATCAAAGCCCTGTTCTGAAGACACAGAACTGTTCCTTTTTTCTCAGTAGCTAGAGGTTTGAACAGTCCATCTCAGGGATACAACCCACAGATGGGATTTAGCAGCCATAGAAGTATTTTATTATCTCAGTTTTAGGGGGTGTAAAGGTTTTGGACACAATTCCTTGATGGAAGAACCAGAATTCCTAGAAGGACCACAACAATTCAATTCACAGAAGCTGAGAACCAAGTGCCAGGTTACAGAGGTCAGCAGGCAGGGATGGGTCTGCTCAGAGGAACCACTGGGAACCAAGTGCCAGGTTACAGAGGTCAGCAGGCAGGGATGGGTCTGCTCAGAGGAACCACTGAGAACCAAGTGCCAGGTTACAGAGGTCAGCAGGCAGGGATGGGTCTGCTCAGAGGAACCACTGGGAACCAAGTGCCAGGTTACAGAGGTCAGCAGGCAGGGATGGGTCTGCTCAGAGGAACCACTGAGAACCAAGTGCCATGTTCAGGAGGGTCAGATCCACACAGAAAGGGAGGTGATGATGTATCCCCTCAGGCAGAGTGGGATCAGTGCTCTGCCCTGCTGAGGATACTTCTGCCTCTGAATGCCTGGGAGGCTACACATGTCAGCAACCTCCTCCATGGGTTGGGTAGGACAGAGAAGGGCAGGGAGGACTGGCAAGACAAATCCAGGGGTAGTCCTGCCAGACAGCTTAGGCCACCTATCTCTCACCCTGACTGGTGTTGATGGGAAAGTGTCTTGTTGAGAAGCCATGAGATTGCTAACCATGACCTGCCCCACAGCCCAGCCTGGCCCTTTGCCACCAAACACAACCATGCTGGAATTGGTGTTGGCCACAGAGCACATCAGTGGTGCAGTTGAGGACACCTGGCCTCAGAGAGTGGTGGTGAATGGTGCCATATCCAGCTGGCAGCTGGCACCAGTGGTGTGCCCCAGGGATCAGTGCTGGGAACAGTCCTGTTTGATATCTTTATTGATGATCTAGACCAGGGGATTGAGTCCAGCATCAGTGAGTTTGCAGATGGCACCAAGCTAGGAGCAGTTGTGGAGATGTTGGAGGGCAAGAGGGCATTGCAGAGGGACCTGGCCAGGCTGGATGGGTGGGCAGAGGCCAATGGGAGGAGACTGAACAAGGCCAAGTGCAGGGTTCTACACTTTGGACATAACAACCCCAAGCAGTGCTATAGGCTGGGGACAGAGTGGCTGAGAGAGCAGCCAGGCAGAGAGGGAGCTGGGGGTGCTGGTAGAGAGGAGCTGAAGATGAGGCAGCAGTGTGCTCAGGGGGGCAGCAGAGCCAATGGCATCCTGGGCTGGCTCAGGAGCAGTGTGGCCAGCAGGACAAGGGAGGTTCTTCTGCCCCTGTGCTCAGCACTGCTCAGGCCACACCTTGAGTGCTGTGTCCAGTTCTGGGCTCCTCAATTCAAGAGAGATGTTGAGGTGCTGGAAGGTGTCCAGAGAAGGGCAGCAAGGCTGGGGAGGGGCCTGGAGCACAGCCCTGTGAGGAGAGGCTGAGGGAGCTGGGGGTGTGCAGCCTGCAGAAGAGGAGGCTCAGGGCAGAGCTCATTGCTGTCTGCAGCTCCCTGAAGGGAGGCTGTAGCCAGGTGGGGTTGGGCTCTGCTGCCAGGCACCCAGCAACAGAACAAGGGGACACAGCCTCAAGTTGTGCCAGGGCAGGTCTAGGCTGGATGTGAGGAGGAAGTTGTTGGCAGAGAGAGTGATTGGCATTGGAATGGGCTGCCCAGGGAGGTGGTGGAGTCGCTGTGCCTGGAGGTGTTGAAGCCAAGCCTGGCTGGGGCACTTAGTGCCATGGTCTGGTTGATTGGGCAGGGCTGGGTGCTAGGTTGGGCTGGGTGAGCTTGGAGGTCTCTTCCAACCTGGCTGATTGTGTGATTCTATGACAATTATCTTAATAAACTTATGACCCAAATCCAAGAGCCACTGACACTTGTCTGTTTGACTACAAGTTTAAGAGTGCTCCCCAACACCTTGCTATGAAAGGAGGCCAAGGAAATACAGAAAGTGAAGCTCAGGCCTGTGCTCAGGCTCAGAAGGTAGGAGCACAGTCAGCCAAGCAGGGCTTCATGGCAGCACTCACAACTCGGCCAATGCTGTTCCACCACCCTGGAAGCACAGAGTTCCCTTCCTCAAAGGAATGTACCTGACACCTGTCAGCCTCCACTGCTCATGCAAGGCCAGGCAGTGAGCTCAGCAAACCCTTTGGTTCATCCCAAAGGAGAATTACACTGCAAACCATCAAGGGGCAGGGCAGTGCCAGCCACCAGCCCAGTGCCAGAGGCTCTCCATGAAGCCCTCTGCTGCCCAAAGGGGAGAGAAAGGACAGAAGGGAGAGAGCTGATGGGGTGGGGAAGAAACTAACCCAGCTGGAGTGGGAAGAAGAACAATGCCATGGGAGAGAGACACAGACACAAAGCAACAGGGAACCCAACCCCTGATGGCACTGATGGCACCACTGGCACCACTGCTGCTGGGGGCAGGCACTGGGCAAGTCCCAGCCTGGGCTCAGCAGCAGATGGGAAGCGGCTTCAGGAGCTGGGTTCTGGAGCTGGATTCAGGAGCACAGGGATGGGGATGGAAGGCAGAAGGGACAGAGTCCTCCTGGGACACAGGCCAGGGCAGAAGAGGCTGGACCCTGGGCGCCCCTCAGCTTGCTCCTGAAGATGCCATCCATGGGCTGCAATCCCTTGGTGGGCAGTGCAGGGTCACCTGTCCTGGGTGCTCCTCCTGCAGGTGCCACCTCTGCCTTGCTGCCCCCCAGGGTGGGGCCCAGGCTGTGGCAGTGCCCTTGGTGTGCAGCCCAGCCCTTGGCAATGACTCTGCCCATCAGCTTCTCCCTGCTAGAAGCAGCTCCTGGCTGTGCCAAGCTGCCCTGAGCTTCAGGAAGTGAACTGCAGTGAAGATTCAGTGAAGTCCCTTCTCCGAACAGACACTGAGCTGAGAAGTCAAATCACTGAACAGATCAGCTCTGCTACAGCTCAAAGCAGGACACAAGCAAAGCCTCTGCTCTGCTGTCATGTTCCATTTCATTATTCCTGCATCAAGCATCATCCTCCATTGGATTTATTTTCCTTGTGCATCTTCTTGGAGACTCTGCCTGAACCTTTGTTACCTTTTGCTGTTGCTACCCAGCACCACCTGGGTGAGGGCAATGCCAAGCACAAATGCAGGCTGGGTGAGGAGTGGCTGAGAGCAGGCTGGAGGAGAAGGCCTTGGGGGTGTCAGTTGGTGACCAACTGCCCAGGAGCCAGCACTGGTGGCTGGCAGCCCAGAGCCAGCTGTGTGCTGGCTGCAGCCAGAGCAGGGAGAGCAGCAGCACAGGGAGGGGATTCGGAGGGGATTCTGCCCCTCTGCTCTGCTCTGCTCAGACTCCACCTGCAGCACTGCAAACAGCTCTGGAGCCCCCAGCACAAGAAGGATCTGGAGCTGCTGGAGAGGCTCCAGAGGAGGCCACAGAGATGATGAGAGGGCTGGAGAAGCTCCCCTGTGGACACAGGCTGGGAGAATTGGGGCTGTTGAGGCTGAGGAACAGAAGGACAGAAGGCCCCAGAAAGACCTCAGAGCAGCCTTTCAGTACCTGAAGGGGCTGCAGGAGAGTTGGGGAGGGGCTTTGGACAAGGTCTGGGAGTGCCAGGACGAGGGACAACCAGCACCCCCAAGTTCTTCTCCTCAGGGCTGCTCTCCAGCTCTGCCACCAGGGCTTGCCATTCGTTGTCACCTCCACTGGCTTCAGCAAGGTCTCATCCCAAATGAAGGCCAGGAGCAGATCAGCAGCTTCTCTTTCATCTTAGGCTTGATCAGTTCATTAATCCCATGCCAACACTTCTGAACCTCTGAGGCAGCTGGGGAAAGCCCTTTCAATTCAGCACGAAGGTCTTCCACTACTGCTGTCATGACTTATTCATCAGCTGGTTGCTACCTCTCTGGGCAAACATGACATTCAGAGCAACAAGAAGGGACGACTGACACAGGGCTCTGCAGGGACAGCTGAGGAGAGCAAGCCCAGAGCACTCCAGCATGATGGTTCTGCACCAGGAGGCTCCTGCAACACTGCTGCAGGTTGCCCAGGGAGGTGGTTGAGACCTCAGCCCTGGAGATACTGCAGGTGAGGCTGGACAGGGCTGTGGGCAACCTGCTCTAGTGGAGGATGTCCCTGCTGAGTGCAGGGGGGATTGGACTGAATGAGCTTTGGAGGCCCCTTCCAACCCAGCCTATGTCTCTATGATTGTGCTGCAGGTGCTCTGCAGCTTCTCAGTGCTGGGTGGGCATGGACACAGGCTGTGCTCAGAGGCCACTGGACAGCAGTGGCAGCCAGATTCAACTGGAAAAAAACCAGCAAGGAATTGTTGAGAGTGAAGGTGAGGAGGCTCTGGAACAGGTTGCCCAGGGAGGTTGTGGATCACAGAATCACAGAATGTGATCACCTCCCTGGAGGTGCTGAAGGCCAGGCTTGATGAGACCTTGAGCAACCTGGGCTGGTAGGAGGTGTCCCTGCCCATGGCATAGACTTGGAGCTGGATGGGCTTTGAGGTCTCCTCCAACCCAGTCTGGTCTTTGATTCTGTGAGAGAATGGTGACAAAGCTGGGGAGGGGCCTGGAGCACAGCTCTGTGAGGAGAGGCTGAGGGAGCTGGGGGTGTGCAGCCTGCAGAAGAGGAGGCTCAGGGCAGAGCTCATTGCTGTCTGCAGCTCCCTGAAGGGAGGCTGTAGCCAGGTGGGGTTGGGCTCTTCTGCCAGGCATCCAGCAACAGATCAAGGGGACACAGCCTCAAGCTGTGCCAGGGCAGGTCTAGGCTGGATGTGAGGAGGAAGTTGTTGGCAGAGAGAGTGATTGGCATTGGAATGGGCTGCCCAGGGAGGTGGTGGAGTCTTGGTGCCTGGAGGTGTTGAAGCCAAGCCTGGCTGGGGCACTTAGTGCCATGGTCTGGTTGATTGGGCAGGGCTGGGTGCTAGGTTGGGCTGGATGAGCTTGGAGGTCTCCTCCAACCTGCTTGATTCTAAGATTCTATGAAGCAAGCAAAGACCTCAGGCCATCCCCAAACATCCTCCAAGCTAGGTGTAAGGTCTGGGGGATGCTGACTTCAGCTCTCCACCACCTGCCAGACAGTGCCAGGGCAGGATGGCAAGAGCCAGCCAGAGCCTCGTGCAGCAGAACATAAAGGTCAGTGAACTTGAAGGAAATGCCAGTGAGTCCTTCAGCTGAAAACACAGATGAAAAGTTGCACTAAGGCATAAAAAACCCTGCCCGTGCCTGTGTTCTTCTCCTGGCTTCACTGGAAGGCCACTTTCATTTTGGTCCTTGAGTTCTTCCAGTCAGTTTTTCCTTCCTCAGCTTGTCCTCAGATGATCTCTGTGCTTCTGAACCTTGCTCTACAGGTGAATGGAAAGCTGAGTCTCCACAGAGAGGCTTCCTGCACGCCCAGCTCTGCTCTGCGTCCCCTCTGATCAGCACAGAAACCATAGAACCACAGAACCATTCTGGTAGGAAAAGACCCTCAGCATCACCAAGGCCAACCAGTGACCCTGCTCCGCAGTGTTCACCCTAAACCATATCCCCAAGCACCACATCCAGATGGTTTTTAAACACATCATGGGGGGCAAGAGGCTGGGGCCAGGCTCTTGTCAGTGGTGCCCAGGGCCAGGCCAAGGGGCAGTGGGCACAAAGTGGCAGGCAGGAGGTTCCATGTGAGCAGGAGGAGAAAGTTGTTTGTTGTGAGGGTGCTGGAGGCCTGGAGCAGGCTGCCCAGAGAGGCTGTGGAGTCTCCTTGTCTGGACAGCTTCCAACTGCCCCTGGGTATTGTGCTCCCAGGCAAGCTGCTGTGGGTGCCCTGCTTTGGTAGGGGGGGTTGGACTGGATCATGGAATGGTAGAATCACAGAATGGCAGGGGCTGGAAGAGACCTCCAAAGCTCATCCAGTCCAACCCCCCTGCCAGAGCAGATCACACAGGAACGCAACCAGGCAGGGTTTGAATATCTCCAGAGAGGGAGACTCCACAGCCTCCCTGGGCAGCCTGTCCCAGGGTTCTGTCACCCTCACAAGGAAAAAATTCCTCCTGACGTTTCCATGGAACTTCCTATGCCTCAGCTTCCACCAGTGCCCCTTGTGCTGTCACTGGGCATCACCCAGCAGAGCCTGGCTCCAGCCTCCTGGCACTCTCCTTTACACCTTTATAACCATTGCTGAGGTCACCTCTCAGGCTCCTCTCTGTAGAGGTCCCTTCCAACCCCACCATGCTAGGTTCTGTGAATTCTTCAGCTTCCCTCAGTCCACCTCCCATGCACTTTGCAAGCAGCCTTGTTCAGCTCCGAGGGGCTCAAACACAGTCACCTCTCTACTGTTCTCTGGCTCACACCCAGGCTCTCAGGAGCAGATTCCTCAGCTGAACGCCTGGGGATGAGCCTCTCTCAGCCACAGGTGATCCACCAGAGGCAAGGGAGCACATGGCAAGCTTCAGATGAATTCCAGCGTCAGTTGCGAAGCTGCTGGCTCCCTGCTTCAGACGGAGCTGTGAAACAGAAGCGGAGCACCAGCTGTGGGAGTGGCATTGCTCTGAAGTGACTCCTTCCTGCCACTACCAACAAGGAGAGGGGAAAGGAAGATCAAAGCAGGCTCTTTCCTAACCCTCACAAGTGTTACCCCCTTTGTACTCCTCCACCAGAGGACAAAGGTCTGGGTGCAGCTGAGAGGACAAAAGAGTTGCTTAGTTTTCCCCTTTTCAAAGAGCTGCTTCTGATGTAGCCACACAGCTCCCAGAGCCCCCATGAGACCCACAGGGCTGCATCCCAGGAGACATCCAGCAAGGCACCACAGCAAGGCTCTGCAGGGGAGCCACCGAGTGCCCTCGGAGGGGAGGGGGACACTGAGCACTGAACTGCTCCCTGATTAAAACACAACCCCTTCAGACTGCCCTCAGCAGCAGGAGGCTGCACAGCATGTCACAGCACAGCATCGCTCAGATCCCCTCTGGGGCTGCTCTGCTGCAGGCTCTCAGCCCCAGGGCTAGAATCAGTCAGGGCTGGAAGGGACCCCAAGGATCATTCAGCTCCAGCCCTCCTGCCACATTAGATCAGGTTGCTCAGAGCCACAGCCAGCCTGGCCTTAACAACCTCCAGGCATGAGGCTTCCACCACCTCCCTGTGCCAGTCTCTCACCATCCTCATGAGGAAGAACTTCTTCCTAACACTCAGTCTCAATCTCCCCACTTCTAGTTTTGCTCCATTCCCCCCAGTCCTGTCACCACCCAACACCCTAAAAAGTCCCTCCCCAGCTTTCCTGTAGCCCCCTTCAGATACTGGAAGGCCACAAGAAGGTCTCCTGGGAGCTTTCTCCTCTCCAGACTGCACAGCCCCAACTCTCTCAGCCTGGCCCCACAGCAGCTGTCTCCAGCCCTCTGAGCATCCTCCTGGCCCTTCTCTGGACACCTTCCAGCACCTCCAGACCTTTCCTGCAATAGGAGAAAGGGAGACTCTGGGAGTCAGTCCTTGAATCATAGAATCAACCAGGTTGGAAGAGACCTCTAAAATGGCCAGGCATAGAGAAGGAGTTGTGCATAGTGAGGGAGAGGAGAGACTGGCACAGATTGCCTGCAGGGCTGTCCTTGTGGCCATCTCTGGAGACATTCAAGATCAGCCTGGATGTGTCCCTGTTCATCCTGCTCTGGTTGGAGTTGTCACTGATGCCTGCAGGGGGGTGGACAAGATGCCCTTTGGGGAGGGTCTTTCCCAACCCTCTGCAATCTGTGAAGCTGTGAATGTAAATTCATCCAAGTCTGATGTGCTTTCAGAGTACAACAAGCCCTTCCCTGAAGACAACTCCTGCAGAGGACATGGAGCCTCCCTGCAACAAAGCTACCTCATTGCTTAGGACCAAAATATCACCTGGTGAAAGCCTTCACTTGGAGAACAACTTGATAAAAGCAGCCAGAGGAGCAGCACCTCCAGCTTTGAACCTTTCTAGGTGCAAGAGTGGTCAAGGATTGGCACAGGCTGCCCAGGGAGGTGGTGCAGTCCCCATGCCTGCAGGTGTGCAAGAAAGGTGTGGCCATAGCACTTTAGGACATGGTTTGGTGGCCATGGTGGTGTTGGGCTGATGATTGGCCTGGGTGGTCTTAAAAGGCTTCCTCAACACAAACAATTTTGTGATCCTTTGATTCTAATTGAATCAAAACTTTGTACACCTAAATACACTTCAGGATCATAGAATCACAGAATAATAGAATAAAAGAGTCACAGAATCAGTCAGGGTTGGAAGGGACCACAAGGATCAGCCAGGCCCAACCCCCCTGCGATGCCCAGGGACACCCTACCCTAGAGCAGGCTGCACACAGCCTCAGCCAGCCTGGCCTTAAACACCTCCAGCCATGGGGCCTCAACCACCTCCCTGGGCAACCCATTCCAGCCTCTCACCACTCTCATGCTCAACAACTTCCTCCTCACCTCCAGCCTGACTCTCCCCACCTCCAGCTTTGCTCCATTCCCCCCAGTCCTGGCACTCCCTGACAGCCTCAAAAGTCCCTCCCCAGCTTTTTTGTAGCCCCCTTCAGATGCTGGAAGGCCACAAGAAGGTCACCTCGCAGCCTCCTCTTCTCAGCCTGCACAGCCCCAACTCTTTCAGTCTGTCCTCACAGCAGAGCTGCTGCAGCCCTCTGAGCATCCTCCTGGCCCTGCTCTGGACACACTCCAGCATCTCCACATCCCTCTTGTCCCAGGGGCTCCAGAACTGGATGCAGTGCTCCAGGTGGGGTCTCAGCAGAGCACAGTAGAGGGGGAGAATCACCTCCCTGGCCCTGCTGGCCACACTTCTCCTGATGCAGCCCAGGCTCTGCTCAGCTTTCTGGGCTGCAAGTCCCTCTCCAGCATTTTTGTAGGCTCCTTTCAGATATTGGAAGGCTACAGTAAAAAGGCTCTCAACCTGTGCTCCTCATAGGGCTGCTCCAAACCCCTCAGCAGCTATTACAGCCTCTGTTGGACTCTCTCATGTGCCTCTTGAACTGGGGAGCCCAGAACAGGACCCTGGGCTCTAGATACAGCCTCAGCAGGGGACAGTAGATTGGAGGAGAACCTTCCTCATACTGCTGGCCACACTCTTGCTCATGCACCCCCAGGAGAACATTGTTCTCCTTAGCAGCACACTGCACACAGACACTGCTGATATTCCTGAGCCATTTTCACCCCAGCTGTCATTTCTTTTCCTACCTTTATTTATCTCTAGTCTAATTCTTAAACCCAAGCCAACAACCCTCTGGCACCTGGACTGGAAGTTTCAGCCTGAGGGTTGTTTTATGCCACAAGAACCTGAAGATGAAGCAGAGAGGAAATCTATCAGGAGGTTAGCAAGAAAAAACAACATGCAAACCCCAGCTGCAAGGCTGCTGCACTGCTCTGCTATTTTGCTGCAAGGCTGCTGCAGTGCTCTGCTCTTCTGCAGATGACACCAAGCTGGGGGCTGATGTGGCTGGGCTGGAGGGCAGAAGGGCTCTGCAGCGGGACCTTGACCGCCTGGACAGATGGGCAGAGTCCAATGGGATGGCATTCAATGGCTCCAAGTGCAGGGTGCTGCACTTTGGCCACAACAACCCCATGCAGAGATACAGGCTGGGGTCGGAGTGGCTGGAGAGCAGCCAGACAGAGAGGGATCTGGGGGTGCTGATTGATACCCGCCTGAACATGAGCCAGCAGTGTGCCCAGGTGGCCAAGAGAGCCAATGGCATCCTGGCCTGCATCAGGAATGGTGTGGCCAGCAGGAGCAGGGAGGTCATTCTGCCCCTGTACTCTGCACTGGTTAGACCACACCTTGAGTACTGTGTCCAGTTCTGGGCCCCCCAGTTTAAGAGGGACATTGAGATGCTTGAACGTGTCCAGAGAAGGGCAACGAGGCTGGTGAGAGGCCTCGAGCACAGCCCTACGAGGAGAGGCTGAGGGAGCTGGGATTGTTTAGCCTGGAGAAGAGGAGGCTCAGGGCAGACCTTATTGCTGTCTACAACTACCTGAGGGGTGGTTGTAGCCAGGAGGAGGTTGCTCTCTTCTCTCAGGCAGCCAGCACCAGAACAAGAGGACACAGCCTCAAGCTGCGCCAGGGGAAATTTAGGCTTGAGGTGAGGAGAAAGTTCTTCACTGAGAGAGTCATTGGCTACTGGAATGGGCTGCCCAGGGAGGTGGTGGAGTTGCCATCCCTGGAGCTGTTCAAGGCAGGATTGGACCTGGCACTTGGTGCCATGGTCTAGCCTTGAGCTCTGTGGTAATGGCTTGGACTTGATGATCTGTGATGATACTGTGAGACTGTGAGACTGTGAGACTGTGAGACTGTGATACTGTGATACTGTGCTATCCACCTGCTTTGAAGCAGACCTCAGGCATGGGGCTCTGGAAAAGCAGGCAGCCTCCTTAGCAGCTCCTGGTGATGGCAGCAGGGCCCCTGCCTGGTGGAAACAGAGACAAGTGCTTGGCTTTCAGGGGATGGAATCATAGATTGGTCTGGGTTGGAAGGGACCTCCAAAGGTCATCCAGTCCATCCCCCCTGCACTCAGCAGGGACATCCTCCACTAGAGCAGGTTGCCCAGAAGCAAATCAGTGGCAATTGGCACAGCAAAAGATGTTTTCTCCCTGTGGTTTTCTGCTGACAAACCCAAAAGGCTTGAGAAAGCTCTTTAGAGAACAGCTGAAGAGGGACCAACAAATACCAGCTGCTACTAAAGTGCGTGGCTTTACCTAGCTCATTGCCTGCCTCCTGTTGGAGGACCAGGATAGCTGCAAGCACCTCCTGCAGGCAGCCTTGAGAAGAACATTCCTGACAGTGGCAGAACAGGCAGGCTGAGATGGCAGCAGCTGCCATGAGCACAACCTCATGGAGACATCAAACAGAGGACACAGAATGGGCTGGGTTGGAAGGGACCTCCAAAGCTCATCCAGTCCAACCTCCTCTGCACTCAGCAGGGACATCCTCCACTAGAGCAGGTTGCCCACAGCCCAGTCCAGTGTCATCTGGAATAGCTTCAGGACTGGGGCCTCAACTACCTCCCTGGGCAACCTGTTGCAGTGCTCCAGCAGCCTCACGGCAAAGAACTGGTTCCTCACATCAATTTTGATCTGCTCTCACTTCAAGCCATTGCCTCTAGTCCTGTCCCTGCAAGCCTTTGGGAACAGGTCAACTGCACAAGAGTACATGGATCAGACCAGCAGGAAGATGGAACAATGAAGATGGCACAAAGTCTCCTGACACTGACCTCAGAGCAGCCTTCCAGTACCTGAAGGGGCTGCAGGAGAGCTGGGGAGGGACTTTGGACAATCCCTGCGAAGGAGAAGTCAGAAGCTGCTGCTTGGCTTGCTAATGGATTACTCCAGAAGCAACTCTCTGCCTGTGGAGAGATGTTGATGCTCTTCAAACACAGAAGTGGGACTTTTGCCAAGGGCTGGGAATGTGAGGACAAGGGACAATGGCTTTCAGCTGGGAGAGGGGAGACTGAGTGGAGGAAGAGATCGTCAAGAGTGAGGGTGGGAAGACACTGGCACAGGTTGCCCAGGGAGGATGTTTAATGCCAGGCTGGATGAGGCCTTGAGCAAGATGTGCTGGTGGGAGGTGTCCCTGCCCATGGGCACCTGGAGCAGATGAGCTCTGAGGGGATGCCAGTCCTGCAGGGCAGGCAGTAAATACTGAGCCAACCCCAGAATGCAGAAGAAGAGAGTCACAGGCAGGTGTTGTGAGACACAGCAGCAAAGAGCATTTCTTCTGAGACACCAACTCCTCTGCCCCTCTCTCTGCCACCCTGGAGCACATCTGGAGGAAGAAGATGAAGAAGGCAGCAGGCAGAGACACAACAGGAAAAGATCACAACACCCTCGGGGCTCAACCTAGCATCTCAGAGACCACACAAAGCCTGTTCCTCAACAGGACCCTTCCCTTCTTCAAGCAACAGGGTAAAGCAAGCAGCTTCTGCACGACACAGTTTGGTTTCCTCCCTTTTCAGAGAGTCACAGATTGCACTGGGTTGGAAGGGACACTTGAAGGGCATCTTGGCATAGTAGCATCTTGGTCTCTGCCAAAGCAGGGACACCTCCAGACAGACTCCCAGAGAAAGAGACTCCACAACCTCTCTGGGCAGCCTGCTCCAGGCCTCCAGCACCCTCACAACAAACAACTTTCTCCTCCTGCTCACATGGAACCTCCTGGGGTCCAGTTTCTGCCCACTGCCCCTCGGCCTGGCCCTGGGCACCACTGACAAGAGCCTGGCCCCAGCCTCTTGCCCCCCACAGCTCCTTCAGCTCTTGCTGAGCATTGCTCAGCTGCCCTCTGGGGCTGCTCTTCTGCAGGCTTTCAGCCCCAGGGCTCTCAGCCTTTGCTGCTCACAGAGCTGCTCCAGGCCCCTCAGCAGCTTTGCAGCCTTTCTCCAGCAGTTTCCTGTCTCTCTGCCAGAAACATACAAAGTCAGGCCCCCAAACGTGGTGTCAGCAGCACAGGGTGAGGACAATCTCCCCTGACCTGCTGGTCACACTCCTCTTGATGCACCCTAGGACATACTTGGCCTTCTTGGCCAGGAGGGCACACTGGTGGCTCGTGGGCATCTCCTTTCAGAACCATTGGCATTATCATCTTCCTAAGCATTATGGACAGGCTCAGGTCCTCCTGTACCCCAGAGCAGCAGGGCTGGAAGTCCCTTTATGCTTATTTGTCAAGTGAGGTCCTCTGTTTGCATCCAAAGTGGGGGTCTGCAGGCATGGAAGCCCCTGCAGCAAGCACTGGGCGTGTGTGAAGCCCCCTCACACACATCCTCACTGCCCAAAGCCACCTTGCCATTGGCATTCTGCTGCCGTTCCTCTGCCCTCAAGCAAATTGCTGTTTCTAGGCAATCAAATCATCTTTTAGCATCTTGCCATTTGCTGTGTCCTTGTTAGCATTCAGGGCCACATGAGCACCATGAAATTTGTAACAGCCCAGTGTTCTTTGGTCAAAGTTTTGCATAATCAAGGCCAAAAACCCAACAGAGTGAAAATTTTTTCCCTTGCCTGCGCTCCAGTCCCAGACCAGATCTGGCTCCACTATTCTAGAGATGAACAAACATTTCATGCTAATCACTGAGGGCTTCAGCCATGCTGCAGAACCCAGACACAATCAGACAGCCAGAGAATTGGATGAGTTGGAAGAGCCTTCCAAGATCATCCAACCCAACCTGACCATGGCCACTAAGCCATGGCCCCAGGTGCCATGGCCACACATTTCTGGAACATCTCCAGCCATGGGGACTCCACCACCTCCCTGGGCAGCCTCTGCCAATCCCTCACCACTCTTGCAGCAAAGAAATGTTTCCTTCTCTTCATCTAACCCTCCTCTGGCACAATTTGAGGCCAGTTCCTCTCCTCTACCCCTGATCTAGGGAGCAGAGCCCAACCCCCAGCTCACTGCAGCCTCCTCAGGGAGCTGTAGAGAGCAATGAGCTCTGCCCTCAGCCTCCTCTTCTCCACACTGCACACCCCCAGCTCCCTCACCTGCTCCTCCCCAGCCCTCTTCTCCAGACCCTTCCCCACCTTTGCTGCCCTTCTCTGCACCTGCTCCAGACCCTCAATGTCCTCCTTGCAGTCAGGAGCCCAAAACTGAGCCCAGCACTCAAGCTGTGGCCTCAGCAGTGCCCAGCACAGGGGCACAATCCCTGTCCTGCTCCTGCTGGCCCATCCAGGCCAAGCTGCTGGTGCCCTTCTTGCCCACTTGGGCACACCCTGTCTCATCTTCAGCTGCTGCCAACCAGCACCCCCAGGTCCTTCTCTGCTGGGCAGTTTCCAGCCATTCTACCCCAAGTCTGGAGCCCCAATGGGGTTGTTGTGACCCAAGTGCAGAACCCAGCCCTTGGCTTTGTTGAACTTCATCCCATTGAGCTCAGCCTATTGATCCAGCCTGGCCAGAGCCCTCTGCAGAGCCTTCCCAACCTCTGGAGATCAACATGGAGTGACAGGACAAGAGGCAACAGCTTCAAGCTGGCAGAAGCTGGATTTAGATTGGACATTAGAGAGAAATTCCTCCCAGCTCTTGGCTTTGTTGAACCTTATTTCATTGGGCTCAGCCTATGGATCCAGCCTGGCCAGAGCCCTCTGCAGAACCTTCCCAATCTCTGGAAGATCAACATGGAGTGACAGAATGAGGGGAAGCAGCTTCAAACTGGCAGAAGCTGAATTTAGATTGGACATTAGAGAGAAATTCCTCCCAATGAAGCACTGGGAACCGGCTGCCTGGAGAAGCTGTGGAGGCTCCAAGGATGCAGTTGCTGAAAGCCAGGTTGGATGGGGCCTGGAACAACCTGGACTAGTAGGAGGTGTCCACTTTCCTGCAGGGTTTCACCTCAATGATCTTTAAGGTTCCTGCAACCCAAACCACACTGGGATTCCCTCAGGCATGGGGTCCACCCAGCTATGTGTCCATGTATAAGTGTATCCATCTATCTGCTCACCTGTCTGTCCATTCACCCATCCAACCATCCACCCAGAGCTCTCCTTCTCTCTCTCTGTCTCTGGCTATAGTCCTCTTTCTCTCTCTACCTCTCTTTCCACTCATCTCTGTCCATCATCTGTCCATCTCTCTACTTACCTCTCTATATCTATCTCTATCTATCTCTATCTCTCTCTCTTTATCTCTCTCTATCTCTCTCTATCTCTATCTTTCTATCTCTCCCTGTCTCTCCATCTCTTCATCTTTCTTTCAATCTATCTCTCTCTACATGTATATATCTCTATCTCTTTATCTCTCTTTCTATCTCTATCTCTGAATCTCTTTATCTTTCTTTATCTCCCTCTGTCTATCTTTATTTATATCTCAATCTCTCTACATATATCCCTATATAACTCTATTTCTATCTCTATTTCTGTGTCTCTCTACCTATCTCTACCTCTTTCTCTCTCTCTCTCTCTTTATCTATCTATCTATCTCACCATATCTATCTCTCAGTCCAGCCAGCCAACCATCACTCCATCCACCCAACCACCCATCCACCCATCAATCCATCCACCCACCCATCCACTCATCCACCCATCCAGCCAGCCAGCCAGCCAGCCACACATCGCTCCAGCCACCCATGCATCCACTCATCCACCCATCCACCCACCTATGCACCCACCCATCCACCTATCCACCTATCCACCCATCCACCCACACATCCATCCACCCATCTATGCACCCATCTATCCACCTATGCATCCACCCATCCACCCATCAACCCACCTATGCACCCACCCATCCATACACCCACCTATGCACCCATCTATCCACCCATGCATCCACCCATCCACCCATCAACCCACCTATGCACCCACCCATCCATACACCCACCCATCAACCCACCTATGTACCCATCTATCCACTCATCCACCCATCCACCCACCCATCCATCCATCAATCCATCCACCCATCCACTCACCCATCCATCCATCAATCCATCCACCCATCCACTCACCCATCCATCAATCCACCCTTCCACCCACCCACTCTTCCACCCATTCACCCATCCATCCATCCACCCATCCATCAATCCATCCACCCATCCACCCACCTATGTACCCATCCATCAATCCATCCACCCATCCACTCACCCACCCATCCATCAATCCATCCACCCATCCACTCACCCATCCATCAATCCACCCTTCCACCCACCCACTCTTCCACCTATGTACCCATCCATCCATCCACCCACCCATCCACCCATCTATGTACCCATCCATCCATCCATCCATCCGTCCACCCATCCATCCATCCATCCATCCATCCATCCACACATCCACCCACCCACCCACCCATCTCTTCCCTGTCCCTACCGCAGCAGCAGGTGAGTGCCGCCCCCCAGGGAGGGGCTGTTGCACCAGGCAGCAGCGCAGCTGCAGCAGCAGCAGCAGCAGCAGCAGCAGCAGGCAGGGCAGGGTGTGCAGCCATGCAGCAGGTGCCCTGTTTGCTGCTTCCCAGGCTGCCGAGGAGCAGCACAGCTCATCAGCGAAGCCGAGAGCTGGGCTTGGCTCCCGCAACAGAACCAGAACCAGAACCCTTATCAGCTCTGACAGCTGCACTGGGTTGGCTTCTAGTGAGCGCAGGAGCCGCCTGGCTGCTGCCTCCAGCAGCCCCACCGAGCCCTCTCCCGGGTCACAACAGACAAAAGGGAGCTTCCCCCAGCCCAAGGCTGAGCTGTGCTCCTAAGGGGCTCCTGACAGCTCCTTTCTCTGCTACAATGCAGCTCTGCCTGGCAATGAACCTGGTGCTGCCTTCCCACTCACCTTGCTTTGAACCTACCTCAGTGCGGGGAGGAAAGAAAAGGCTCTTAGGTGTCTCAGGTTTGTTCCATCCTCCGCTCACATAGGAAACCACACAAGGCCTTGGAACCCTCTTAAGAACCCTCCCAAGGCTTTGGAACTCTCTTAGAAACCTCCCAAGGCTTTGGGACCCTTTGAAGAAAGCACACACGGCTTTGGAAACCTCTTAAGAAACCATTTGAGACTTTGGAACTCTCTTAAGAAACTTCCCAAGGCTCTGGAACCCTCATAAGAAACCATACAAGGCTTTGGACCCCTCCTAAGAAACCACACAAGGCTTTGAAACCCTCTGCAGTCAGGGGGTGGCTAAAGCTGTGTGTTGAAATCTCTCTCAGCAGCTCTCTAGAGGACAGTCCAGGAGCCTCTCAGAAGGCTACTACAGAGTTGTTCAATCGTTTAGCTGGGAAGGAGCCTTTAGAGGATCCAGTCCAACCACTAAGTTCACATCAGCAAGTCTGCTGCTAGCCCATGGCCCTCAGCACCACATCTGCACAGCTCTGAAACCCCTCCAGAGATGGGGACTCAGCCACTGGCTCAGACAACCTGGGCCAGGGCTTGACAGAGCTTCCAAGGAAGACTCTGATTTCATGCCCAACCTAACCCTCCCCTGGCACAATTTCAGGCCAGTTCCTCTCCTTCTATCCCCTGAGCCTAGGGAGCAGAGCCCAACCCCCACCTGGGTGTAGAGAGCAATGAGCTCTGCCCTCAGCCTCCTCTTCTCCACACTGCACACCCCCAGCTCCCTCACCTGCTCCTCCCCAGCCCTCTTCTCCAGACCCTTCTCCACCTTTCTTGCCCTTCTCTGCACCTGCTCCAGACCCTCAATGTCCTCCTTGCAGTCAGGAGCCCAAAACTGAGCCCAGCACTCAAGCTGTGGCCTCAGCAGTGCCCAGCACAGGGGCACAATCCCTGTCCTGCTCCTGCTGGCCCATCCAGGCCAAGCTGCTGGTGCCCTTCTTGCCCACCTGGGCACACCTTGTCTCATCTTCAGCTGCTGCCAACCAGCACCCCCAGGTCTTTCTCTGCTGGGCAGTTTCCAGCCACTCTGATCCCAGCTTGGAGCCTCCATGGGGTTGTTGTGACTCAAGTGCAGGACCCAGCCCTTGGCTTTGTTGAACCTCATCCCATTGAGCTCATCCTGGGTCCAGCCTGGCCAGAGCCCTCTGCAGAACCTTCCCAACCTCTGGAGATCAACACTCAGATTGGTGCCATCTGCAAACTGCCTGAGGGTGCCTTATTCCCCATGCTCAAATCAGGTCACCTGGAGGTGTTTCAGGCCAGGCTGGATGAGGCTGTGGGCAGTCTGGTCTAGGGTAGGATGTCCCTGCCCATGGCGGGGGGGTTGGAACTGGCTGATCCTTGTGGTCCCTTCCAACCCTGACTGATTCTGTGATTCTAAATCACTGACAGAGCCATTAAAGAGGAGCAGCACACCCAGGGCCAGCCTCTCCCTCCTATTTCTGCTGTTACTTGCCAGAAAGGTCTGTCAAAGTATGCCCACAGTTCCCTAATTGCTCCTGCTGAAAGCAAACTCAAATCCCTAGGGATCTTTGCTCCTGGGCTTTGCTGTGCTGGAAATTCAGAGCCTAATCCTAAATAAATCCCTGCCAAGCACATTTTTGACTCTGCAGACACCAGGTCATAGAGGGGGGAAGAGAAAAAGGATCCTCTTCTGTTAGGCTTTGAGGGCAAAACTGTTTGAGGGAGATTAGTTGTGTGCTGGGGTTTTGCACGGTGAGCAGGGGAGGAGAGGATGGGTGAGGAAGGCTGCTGGGGCAGAGGAAATCAGGCTGCAGGCGAAGAGAGTAGGAGGATGAGACACAGGCAAAGTGTTCTTCATGTTAATGAGCTGTTTACAGCCAGACCTGTTGCGCTGCCGCTTGCTGGACCAAAATCACCGCCTGCAGGATTTGTCTGCAGGGTAGAGAAGGCAGCAAGGAGCCTCCCAGCTGCAGGCAGCCAAGCCCAAAGCCTTCTGAGACCACTCAGGTGTCTGTGGAGCTGGGTGCCTGAGGAGCT
>WAAF01014030.1:21338-31851 GCA_013400475.1 Tricholaema leucomelas
AGCTCTGTGGCTCTGTGATGCTCCACACTGGGCACCCCCAGGGCTCTCAGCCTTTGCTCCTCACAGAGCTGCTCCAGTCCTGGGAGGCTGGGGAGGGATCTTAATGATGGCTACAAAGACCTGAAGGATGAGTGCCAAGCAGCACCACTCTGCTGAGTGCTGCTCTGTGCCAGGGCAAGGAGCAATGGGCACAAACTGGAACCCAGCAGGTTCCACTTCAACAAGAGGAGAAAATTCTTTGGTGTGAGGCTGGAGGCCTGGAGCAGGCTGCCCAGGGAGGTTGTGAAGTCTCCTTCTCCAGAGGCTTTCAGAACCCATCTGGATGTGTTCCTCGTGTGACCTCCTCTAGGTGAACCTACCCTGGCAGGAGGGTTGGACAGGATGATCTCCAGAGGCCCCTTCCAGCTCCTACCACGCTGGGATTCTGTGAACCAACCCAAGAGGATGGAGGGAATTGACACCTGCTGCACAGGGTGGTTTGGTCAACAGCTGGGGACAAGTAAGGGGAGAGAAAGAAGGGCTCTGGGCCAGCCCATT
Source organism: Tricholaema leucomelas (assembly GCA_013400475.1). Taxonomy (NCBI): domain Eukaryota; kingdom Metazoa; phylum Chordata; class Aves; order Piciformes; family Lybiidae; genus Tricholaema lacrymosa; species Tricholaema leucomelas. The sequence continues at coordinate 21,876 of WAAF01014030.1, forward strand.
TCAACTCCACCATCACCTAGGAAGGTTGGACCAGATGAAGCCTGGGGGTCCTTTCTGACCTGGCATTCTGTGATTGATCTGGGGAAAACCAAAGTGCCCACAGGCACCTCCAGCCCTGCTTTGCCCCATCCCAGGTTGTTCAGGAGGATGCCCACAGCAAAACTGGCACCCAGACAGGCTGTGCAGAAAGCACCTGCAGAAGGGGTGGGGAATGCTGCTGGAGCTGCTCATTTGATCCCCTTGGGAGGAAAAGCAGCAGCAGATCTTGTTTGAGCACCTCTAAAGGCTCCCACAAGGTGAAGCCCAACCTCTCCCTGCCAGATGTCCTCATTCCTGGGAACTGCTGATTGCAAAGGAGGTACTGAAAGGTTTTCTCTAGAGCACAGCTCCCAGAGCAAACCAGTTCCAGTTCCCTGAGACTGAGCCCAGGTCTGGTTTGGCTGGTTGGGGAGGGCAGCTGGGGAGTGCCAGCACCACAGCACAAAAGAGCTGAATCACAGAATGACTTGGACTGGAAAAGGCAGCTGGGGGTGAGCAGCCTGGAGAAGAGGAGGCTGAGGGCAGAGCTCATTGCTCTCTGCAGCTCCCTGAGAGGAGGCTGCAGCCAGCTGGGGTTGGGCTCTGCTGCCTGGGCTCAGGTGATGGAAGGAGAGGAAATGTCCTGGGATTGTGCCAGGGGAGGGTTAGGTTGGAGAGGAGGAAAAATGTCTTTGCTGGAGGAGTGGTGAGGGACTGGCAGAGGCTGCCCAGGGAGGTGGTGGAGTGCCCATGGCTGGAGGGGTTGCAGAAAGCTGTGGCCATGGCACCTGGGGCCATGGTTTGGTGGCCATGGTGGGGCTGGGTTGGTGCTGGACTGAATGACCTTGGAGGGCTTTTCCAAGCCAAACAATTCTGTGACTCTTTGAGGAGGGGCACAAGGAGGGCAGCCAGAGAGGCTCCTGTGGCTCCCGGGTGGGAAGCAGCTGCCAGTGCCATGGATCTCCACCTCTCTGCCAGGGTGCCCAAGCAGAAACAGCCTCGGGGCCGCTGGCATGGAGAGGTAAAGGACACTGAGCAGCTCCCCCCCAGCACGGGGGCTGCTTATCAGCCCAGGGCTGTGCCAGGGCCAGGCTGCCAAGCGGCACAACCTGTTCTCTCCTGCTGCAGAGCTCCCCCGCTGCGGCTGCCAGGAGCTCCAGTCCCGTTCCCGTGGTCTGGGGCGAGCCTGGCAGCTCTGCTGCCTGTGCCCCGCGGCGAGGAAATGGCTTTTGCTTCGCTGAACCTGTTCTGCTGAGCCTGGAAAATCGCTGCTCACATCCCCAGCAAGAGGCGGCAGAGCTGAGTGGTGACCTGGCAGGGCAGGGTTAATGGTTGGACTGGGTGATCTTAAAGGGCTCTGCCAGCCAAGGCACTTCCCTGAGGCCCTGCGTGGCCAGCAGGGTGAGGGAGGTTCTCCTCCTCCTCTACTCTCACCTAGTCAGGATGCATCTGGAGAACTGTGCTTGGCTCTGGGCTCCCCAGCTCAAGAGGGAACTGCCTGAGAGCAGCTCAGCAAAGGGCAGCTGAGGGCTCTGGAACATCTCTGACCAAGCAAGGATGCATCTGGAGAACTGTGCCTGGCTCTGGGCTCCCCAGCTCAAGAGGGAACTGCCTGAGAGCAGCTCAGCAAAGGGCAGCTGAGGGCTCTGGAACATCTCTGACCAAGCAAGGATGCATCTGGAGAACTGTGCCTGGCTCTGGGCTCCCCAGCTCAAGAGGGAACTCTCTGAGAGCAGCTCAGCAAAGAGCAGCGAGATGCTGAGGGCTCTGGAATGTGTCTCCTGTGAAGAAAAGCTGAGGGGCTTTTGAGCCTGGAGAAGAGCAGCCCCAGAGGGGATCTGATCAGTGCTGATCGATACTTCAGGGGTGGGTGCCAGCAGGATGGGACCAGGCTCTGTTCAGTGGTGCCCAGTGACAGGACAAGGGGTAATGGGCACAAACTTGGACCATCAGAAGTTCCACCTGAACACGAGGAGGATCTTTAATTGAAGGGTGCTGGAGCCCTGGAGCAGGCTGCACGGAGAGGTTGTGGAGTCTCCATGTCTGGAGACATTCCAAACCCACCTGGACATGTTCCTGTGTGACCTTGTCTAGGTGCCCCTGCTCTGGCAGGGGGGGGGCTGGACTGGCTGATCTCCAGAGGTCCTTCCCAACCCCTACCATCCTGTGATTGTATGACCTGGGGAGGAGGCTTGCAATGAGCCCCCCCAAGTCCACAGGTTGCCCCAATCTGCTCAGCCATGGCTTTGATATGCCAGGCCAGACAGCCCCAACATTCCCTCCTGCATCACAGGTCCCCAGGGACTGATTTCTGCATCCTCTAAAGGCTTCACACCACTGTGGGCACTGTGCCCCCACAGATACCCTCAGTGCCAGGCTGGGTGGGCTAAGAGCTGGGCAAGCTTTTGGGGATGTGATGTCAGGGAGCCCCTGGGGCTGCCCTTGGGACGGGGTTAACCTCCTCACCAGGGGATGAGGTAGATCCACCTGGGATGGGGGTGGGCTCCCGGGAACGTGGAGCAGCTCCCTGCATGGTCTGAAACCCCGGGGGAGCCCCCGGGAAATGAGGTGGCACTACCGGGGCCCCCCCGCCGAGGATGGAGCAAGCCTCGGGAGATGTGGTGAAGCCTCAGGGACTGTGCTGGGGGAGCGCAGAGGGGCAGGGCTTGGGGGAGACAGAGCCGGTGCCGGTGCCGGTGTCGGTGCCCATTCCGCGGTCGCAGCCGGTGTGGCTGAGCCTCGCTGCCCGGGAAAGTCCCAGCGCCGCCGGCAGCCGTCGGATCCCGCAGCAGCGGAGCTGGCACCGGTACCGGCACCGTTATATCAGCATCCACACCAATCGACATCGACACCGACACCGTTACCTACACCGATACCGACACCAGCACCGGCACCTCCCGGAGCCCCTCGGTGTCTCCTCCCGAGCCTCACCTTTACGGCCGGTACGCCGCAGGCTCCGTCGGAAGAAGTTGCTGATGGAGGCCATGGTGGCCTCGTTGCGGTCCCGGTGCTGCCCCGGTGCGGTCCCGGTGCTGCCCCGGTGCGGTCCCGGCGCGGCGCGGCCCGGCGGGGAGCTGTCGGCTTCCGCCCGCCGAGCTTTCGCTTTCCCGGGGGGAGGAGAGACGGAACGGGACGGGGCGGAGAGGAGAAGGAAGAGAGGAGGAGCGGGAGGGGAGGGCGGGTCGTTACCTGGCACCAAACTGGGCACGGCGGCACTTAGGCACGGAGGTGCCAGTGCACCGAGGTCCCGGGAGCGCTGGGAACCGGGAGAAGATGGCATGGGGGGCCCGGGAGAAGCGGGCATGGGGGGCCCGGGAGCATCAGGAAAGAGGGAGCTGGGAATACCTGGTTGCAGCGAGGGTGGGGATGCTGGGGACGTCGAGCATCGACAGCACCCGGGCGCGGGGGTCTCGGCGGCACCGGGAACACCCGTGGGTACGACGATGCCAGGAGGAGCTGGGCACCGGGAAGGCGAGAGAAGCAGGCGCTGGAGTCTCGGGAGAGAGCTGGGCATGAGGGTCCTGAGAGCACCGGGCGCGACGGCAGCCGAACGGGGCCGCATCCCAGCGCTGGGGGCCAGCATCGCAGCGCGGAGCCAGGCACAGCCCCGGCTCGGGGGAATGGGCGCAGAGAGGACCTGGGCACATGGGTATAGAGGGAACCTGGCACCCCCATTCTGGCCCTGGGAGTAGGGTAGGAATGGAGCAGGGACCCCCCCAGGACAAGAGGTGGCTTTGCCCCACACCCCAGGAGACAAAACACTGTGCCCCAAACCTCCAGCAGCCCTGTCCTGGCCTCCCTGCCTCCTGCCAGCCCTTTTCACCCTGGAAACCCTTTCGTGCCAGGGACAGTGCCCAGCTGCAGGTCCGGGCATGCCACTAAGCCATCCCCTCCAGAGGGTGGAGGTTTTGGGGTCTCTCACTCAATGTTTGGGACCTCTCACTGCAAAGTGAGGCAGGGGAGGGGGAGCAGCCAATGCCACCACGGCTGCGTGGGAAGGCTGCCCTGGCTGTGCCCTCCCTGGCACTGGCATTTCTGCACCGGGCAGGGATTCATCCCCTCTCTCAGGGTGCCTCAGAGGTGCCTTGGCCTGGGAGCTGATTTCCATCCACCCATCTTCATTCCAGGAGGGGATGGAGCTGGTTAGCACAGCAGCACTGCAGCCACCACGTCCCAGGCACACAGCCCAGGGAGCTGCTGGGCTTTGCTGGGTGGATCCCCTGCTCCAGACCCAGCAGTGAGGGAATCCTCTCTAAAATCAGTGATGCCTCTGAAATAACCCCCCCAGCTCCCACCCTTAGCCTGCCCACCCCCTGTTGTGTTTCTTCTGCCCTGCTCAGGCACTGCTTGTGCAGCACTGAGCATGCAGAAGGGGCTTGGGCACAGCTGAGAGTGTGATGAGCTGGACACAGTCCTCAGCCAGCAGATGGAGGGGAATGATTCTGCCCTTCTGCCTTGCTCTGGGGACACCTCACCTGCAGTGCTTCCTCCAGTTCTGGGGCCCTCAACAGAGGAAGGACATGGAGCTGATGGAGAGGGTCCTCAGGAGCCCACAAAGATGATCAGATGTGAGGACAGGCTGGGAGAGTTTGGGCTGCTGAGCCTGGAGACGGCTCCAGGGAGACCTTAGAGCAACCTTCCAGTACCTGAAGGGGACCTACAGGAGGGCTGGGCAGGGACTGTTTCCAGGGGCTTGCAGTGATAGGATGGGGGACAATGGTTTGGAACTGGAGCAAGGCAGGGTTAGGTTGGACATCAGGAGGAAGCTTGGCAGAGTGAAGGTGGTGGGAGCCTGGCGCAGGCTGCCGGCGAGGTGGCTGAGGCTCCATCCCTGCAGGCATTCAGGGTCAGACTGGCTGTGGCCCTGGGCAGCCTGCTCTAGCTGGAGGTGTCCCTGCTGACTGGACCAGCTGAGCTCGGAGTGTCCCTTCCCATCTGAAGCAATCTGTGACTGAATCCAAGGAGCAGATTTCCTGCTCCAAATCTCCTCCTCCGCCAAATCTCCTCCGTTCCTATTTTGCAACACCTCCTACCCCCTTCCCTTCGGCGAGCATGGGCTGCAGCTTGGGGATGGGTTTGCAGCCAGCAGCGACTTCTGGCAGCTCGCAGGGCTTGTGGGGGCTTCCCAAACACGTCCCTCACGGGGAACGTGCCTCTGATCCAGCTGGGATGCTGCCTCCCCCTCGGGTTATCAGGGAATTGCTGCTCCGAGGTTGTTTTCTGGCTGGTGCTGAGTGGGTGGAAGAGCCCTGGTGGTTCCCGCAGGACAGGGCAGGGCGCTTGGCTGTGCCCAGGGCTCGTTCCCAGGAGAAATTTCCTCTTGGCACTAAGGGAAAGTAAAAACTTCGGGGGTTTCCCCTGGATTTGGGAGGAAAATCCCTGCTTTCCTGGAATCCCGTCGGAAAACAGCCCGGAGAAATCCCCAGACGCTTGGATTCGTTTCCCTTCTGCCTTCTCCCTTTCAGGCAAGTCCCCGACTCGATCCCGCCCCGGGCACGCCTGGGGCTGCTCTTGGCAGCTCCTGTGGGGGGAAGAAAGGAGCCGCGTTCCAGGGGCACCCAGGACCGGCCCTGCTGCTCCCCAGGAACACTGCCCCTTTGTGCTGGCACTGACCTGGCACTGCTGGCAGAGGCTGAACCTCGCAACACTCCCACTGGAGGCTCCTTTCTGCAGGAGCCAGCCACCCACAGGGCCAACAGACAGGCACAGCGTGGGAGGCTGCAGGCTGCTGGGCACCACAGATCCAACATTTGCCATCCTGCTGCTGGGCACCAGAGATCCAACATTTGCCACCTTGCTGCTGGGCACCACAGATCCAGCATTTGCCATCCTGCTGCTGGGCACCAGAGATCCAACATTTGCCACCTTGCTGCTGGGCACCAGAGATCCAACATTTGCCATCCTGCTGCTGGCCACCAGAGATCCAACATTTTCCCTCCTGCTGCTGGGTGTCATGATCCAACATTTGCCATCCTGCCTTTGGGCACCACAGATCCAACATTTGCCATCCTTCATGATCCAACATTTGCCATCCTGCTGCTGGGCACCAGAGATCCAACATTTTCCCTCCTGCTGCTGGGTGTCATGATCCAACATTTGCCATCCTGCCTTTGGGCACCACAGATCCAACATTTGCCATCCTGCTGCTGGGCACCACAAATCCAACATTTGCCACCTTGCTGCTGGGCACCACAGATCCAACATTTGCCATCCTGCTGCTGGCCACCACACTCCAAGTTGCCTTCGTGCTGCTCTGTGGCCACTGCTGAAGAGGTTTCTCTTCCCTGCACCAGAGCCAGGGAGTCTCCAGCTTGGTTTCCACTCCCTGCAGCCTCCTCTCTTGCTGCCCCTCAGCTTTCTGCAGGAGAGCTGTGCCCAGACTGCAAACGTGCCCCAGCCAAGGGGGAGGTGTCCTTGTGAGCATCCCATGGGGCTGCAGCACACTGGGACTGGGATGTCCTCACTGCTGGGACTCTGCTTACACCACAGCTCCTCACCCTTCTCCTCCTCACTGTTCCTTGCCTCATCCCAAGGCATCTTCTCCCCTTCCCATCCCCTGGCTGGTTGCTGTGTTCAGAGAGGGTGCTGGGAGTGGGGGATGGGATAGGAGAAGACTTCTTTTTTAACCCATCACAGCCAGGCTGGGATCAGGGCTTGGAGGTGGAGGTTTGGGTTTGGCCCCAGCATTGCTGGCAATGAGGGCCCCAGCAGCAGCATGAAGCTGGTGGTGGTGGTGGTGGATGCCCACCCTGAGGCTGGGGACCCCAAGATCCTCTTCTCCATCTTTTTCCATGCCAGGGAATTTCTCCCACTGGATGGCAGCAATAGAGCAAAGAAACATCTCCAGCAGCCCTTGAGGGAGTGGAGTTTAGTACCAAGGGGAAGGTTACCCTGCCCCAGGGAGGTTTGTGCCTGGGCTGAGGACTTGCTGAGTTCAGGTCCTTTGTGTTTGCAGAGTTCCAGCTGTGGCTGCTTCAGTCCTGCCCTCCTGGGTGCCTGGGGTCACTCCCACCCCCTCCCATCCCCACAAGCAGGTGGCCATGGGACACCTTTCACCTTCCTCTCCTCCCTCTGCTGCTTGTGGGTGCAGGGGACCTGCTGGGACAGGACTGAGAACCAGCTGGGACACTCTGGGCCACAACCAGGATCAACACAGCCCTTGACAGGGCAAAGGGAAGGGAAATCAGCCCTCATGGGACACCAAAAGAATGGATTCGTGGAAAGGTTTGGATTGGAAGGGACCTCAAAGCTCATCCAGACGTGGGGAGGGGACACCTCCCACCAGCACAACTTGCTCAAGGCCTCATCCAGCCTGGTCTTGAGCACCTCCGGGCAGGAGGCAGCCACAGCTTCCCTGGGCAACCTGTGCCAGTCTCTCCCCACCCTCACTCTCAACAATTCCTTCCTCCTCTCCTCTCTCCCTCTCCCCTCTCTCAGCTCAAAGCCATTGTCCCTTGTCCTGTCACTCCCAGCCTTTGTCCAAAGTCCCTCCCCAGCTCTCCTGCAGCCCCTTCAGCTATTGGAAGCTGCTCTGAGGTCTCACCGGAGCCTTCTCCTCTCCAGGCTGCACAGCCCCAACTCTCCCAGCCTGTCTCCATAGCAGAGGTTCTGCAGCCTCTCATCATCTTTGTGGCCTCCTCTGGACCCTCTCCAGCAGCTCCAGGTCCTCCTTGTGCTGTATTCCCTAGAGCTGGAGGCAGTGCTGCAGGTGAGGGCTGAGCAGAGCAGAGCAGAGAGGCAGAATCCCCTTCTGTGCTCCACAACCTCCCTGGAGGTGTCCAAGGACCAGGCTGGATGAGTCCCTGAGCTGAGTGAGAGGTGTCCCTGCCCTGAGCTTTCAGATCCTTTCCAACCCAAGCCCTTTCCCTGACTCTACGAAGCAGCAGAAGAATCATTTGCAGCTCAGTGTAACCCCCTCAGGGTGTTTGTGAGGGGAACCAGGATGGGATCAACCCCTTCCAACCACACTGTTAGGGCTGCAAAACACAACCCCAGGCTGAGCTTTACCCTAAAGAGCTTTGCAAGCTTTGCTAATCTCAAAATATTGTTGGCACTCAGGTGGGGATTTGCTGCCTGTGCCACCACAGCCCAGTCCTGTCCCAAAGGCCAGGCTAAGTTTACACTGGAGCTGCTGAGATCAGGTAACCACTCCTTGGCTTGCTCCCTTCCTGCCCTCCCCTCCCTTTTCCCTCCTGGTTGCTGTCTTAGGGTGCAAAAGGGACATCAGTTTCTCCTGCAAGGAAGTGCTGACCACACTCATCAGGATGAGACCACCAAGAGGGTCTTACTTTGTCCGGGCAGTGGGATGGGATCTGAGCCATGGAATGCTCTGCAGGAAGGATGAGAGCTGGTGGAGAGCCCCAACGTTTTGCTTTGCCAGTCATGCTGCCAGGGATAGAAAATAGCCAACCCTGCTGCCCAGCCTGGCCCTGGTCACCTCCCCTGGGGGCTTTGCAGGTTGTGAAATTCAATCAGCTTCTCACCTCCAGCAGCAGGCAGGGCTGAGCCAGAGCCCAGAGCCAGAGCCCTGCACATCCCCTGGCGTTCCTGCTGCCTCTCAGCACCCCAAGGGATCCTCCAGGGCTTTACAGGTGCCAGGCAGGAATGATCCTTCTGGCCACTGTTGCCCAGTAGGATCCCAGGGCATTTCCAGGCTGCCACTCCCTTTCTTGCCCCTTCTGTGTTCCACAACCTCCTTGGGCAACCTTTTCCCCTTGCCCCTCTCTTTCTTGCCCCTTCTCTGCTCCACAACCTCCGTGGGCAACCTTTTCCCCTTGCCCCTCTCTTTCTTGCCCCTTCTCTGCTCCACAACCTCCCTGGGCAACCTTTTCCCCTTGTTGGGGTTGGCTGTGCCATGGGGCAGGAGGTAGCTCTCACCGTCCCACTCGCTGTTGGCCATAGGAGTCCTTCTCCTTCCTTCCTCCCTAAGGGCCACCCTTGCCCTCCTTTTTGTCCCCAAGGTCTCTGCCACCTCCTGAGCCCCAGAAGATGTGAAGCAAGTCCTCCACACCAGCTCATGGCAGAAGCCACCACCAGTCCCAGCCCTCACTGAGCCCTAAGCACTGAGCACCACAGTGGTGGTACCAGACTTGCCCTGCCAAACTGCAGGAGTCCTGCCCGTGTTGGTGTGCACATGGACAGGGAGGAGGAGGAGCAGGAGGAGGAGGAGGAGGAGGAGGAGGAGGAGGAGGAGGAGGAGGAGGAGGAGGAGGAGGAGGAGGAGAAGGAGGAGGAGAATAAGGACAAGGAGGAGGAGGAAGAGGATGGAGCTTCCCCTTGCACGGCTCTGCCCTTGCACCTCGTTCCATCCACAGATCCAGCCCCATCGGCTCTCTGAAGCCCATGTCCTGGTCCAGCTGCTCTGGAGCTGCTCTGGGCAGAGGTTTCCTGCAGGGAAGGCACAGAGCTGTCACCCTGTGCCATGTGGGCACAGCAGAGATGGGCAGGGCAGCGAGGAGTGGCTGAGCTCCCCCAGCCGCGGCAGCAGGCACCCTGCAGCAGGTTGAGCTCCTGAATCCAAAGCAGAGCTGGGCCAGATCTGGCTGTGGGGACCCCAAGGACCCCCAGGGGGACCAGCATCTTCCCAAAGCCTGGCACAGTGTCTGGAGCGACTCAGATGGCCTCATGGTGAGAGCAGCCTGAGTGAATGTCGCTGGGATGCTCCCTGCTGGCAGCAGGGAAGGGATGCAGCTGGGCCACTGTTGGACAGCCCCAAACTGGTTTGCAGTGGCAGTTTACTGCGGTCTGGAAGGAGTTGATGGGGTTTGGGGGTGGTCCCAGCCCTCTGGGTCAAGAACTGGCTGGAGGGCAGGGCCCAGAGAGTGGTGGTGAATGGTGCCACAGCCAGTTGGCAGTTGGCACTGGTGCTGTGCCCCAGGGATCAGTGCTGGGCACAGTCCTGGTCAGTATCTTTGTTGATGATCTGGAGCAGGGCATTGAGTCCAGCAGCAGTGAGTTT
>WAAF01014030.1:41093-61001 GCA_013400475.1 Tricholaema leucomelas
TCATCTTTGTGGCCTCCTCTGGACCCTTGCCAACATCTGCAGGTCCTTCCTGTGCTGGAGCTGGAGCTGACAGCCCAAGTCCTGAGGACTGTGTTGGCAGTGACCTCTGGAGCTCATCCAGTCCAATCCCCCTGCCAGAGCAGGGGCACCTGGAGAAGGTCACACAGGAACTCATCCAGGTGGGCTTGGAATGACTCCAGAGATGGAGACTGCAGCACCTCTCTGGGCAGCCTGCTCCAGGCCTCCAGCACCCTTCAATCATAGAAGCTCCTCCTCACGTTGAGGTGGAACTTCTGCTGTTCCAGTTGGTGCCCTTTGCCCCTTGTCCTGTCCCTGGGCACCACTGAACCAAGCCAGGTCCCACCCTGCTGACAGCTCAGCATTGCTCAGGTCCCCCTCAGGCTGCTCCTCTCCAGGCTGCACAGCCCCAACTCTCTCAGCCTCTCCTCCACAACCTCCCTGGGCAACCTGTGCCAGGGCCTCACCACCCTCAACTTGCGCCAGTCTCTCCCTCTCAACAATTCCTTCCTCCTCTCCACTCTCCCTCTCCCCTCTCCCAGCTCAAAGCCATTCTCCCTCATCCTGCCACTCCCAGCCCTTGCCCAAAGTCTCTCCCCAGCTCTCCTGGAGCCCCTTCAGGTCCTGGCACTCTGTGTCACTGTTTTCTAGCAAGATGTGTGCCCAGTGGTGCCCAGTGACAGGACAAAGGGGCAAGAGGCACAAACTTGAACAGCAGAAGTTCCACCTGAGCATGAGGAGGAACTTCTTTAGTTTCAGGGTGGCAGAGCCCTGGAGCAGGCTGCTGAGGGAGGTTATGGAGTCTCCAGCTCTGGAGGTTTTGAAGCTCCACCTGGATGTGTTCCTGGGTGCCCTGCCCTGGGTGTCCCTGCTCTGGCAGGGAGGGTTGGACTGGATCACCTCCAGAGGTCCCTTCCAACCCCTATCATGTTAGGATTCTATGATTTCTCTCCATGAGGGTCAACTCAGACCTCCAGAACCCCAGGGAGGTGGTAAGGAAAGCTCAAAGTGTCCAACCACTGAGGCTGGGGCCAGGTTGTAGCCAGGTGGGGTTGGGCTCTGCTGCCAGGTACTCAGGGACAGGACAAGAGGAGACAGCCTCAAGCTGTGCCAGGCAGGGTCAGGCTGGATGTTAGGAAGAAGTTCTTCATGGAAAGAGAGATTGGCATTGGAGTGGGCTGCCCAGGGAGGTGGTGGAGTGCCCATGCCTGGAGATGCTCAAGAGGAGTGCCTGGAGGTGTTGAAGAGGAGGCTGCTTGAGGCACTCAGTGCCAGGGGTTGGTGAATCAGAAGGTGTTGGGTTGGACTTGATGATCTCAGAGGTCTTTTCCAACCTGGTTAGTTCTGTGATCCTGTGACTCTGTGGTGGAGTTCCCATCCCTGGAGGTGCAGGCTCAGGCCCAAGGTCTGCCAGCTGTGCCCAGGAGATGTTGGGTGATGGTTGGATTGAATCAGAGAATCAGAGAATCAGTCAGGGCTGGAAGGGACCACAAGGAGCAGCCAGTTCCAACCCCCTGCCATGCCCAGGGACACCCTACCCTAGAGCAGGCTGCCCACAGCCTCAGCCAGCCTGGCCTGAAACACCTCCAGCCACGGGGCCTCAACCCCCTCCCTGGGCAACCCATTCCAGCCTCTCACCACTCTCCTGCTCAACAACTTCCTCCTCACCTCCAGCCTCACTCTCCCCACCTCCAGCTTTGCTCCATCCCCCCCCACTCCTGGCACTTCCTGAGAGCTGCCCAGGGAGGTGGTGCAGTGTCCATCCTTGGAGGTGTCCAAGAGGAGGCTGCATGAGGCACTCAGTGCCAGGGTTTAGTTGGTTAGAAGGTGCTAGGTTGGACTGGATGAGCTCAGAGGTCTTTCCCAACCTGCTTAGTTCTGTGCTTCTGTGACTGTGACAGGGCAGAGCCCTGCCTGCCACCTCCCCTCTGCCAGCTGCCCCCAGCATTGGCAGCCTCTCTGTCACCAGGATATTCGCAGGGTGCTGAGTCAAGCAGGGGGGCAGCAGCAGGTGGGCAGCCAGGGAGAGCAGCTCAGAAGCTTTCCACCTTGTGTGGTGCCCACAAGTGGGTGCTGACCTCACCCCAGAGCAATGGCTGCAGGCAGGGGGTCCCAGCACAGAGCTGGGATGTGGACCTGACACCTCAGCCAGAGACCTCCCTGGGGTAGAGTCTGCTCTGGTGCCACTCTGGGGCAGGAGCTTGATCCAAGTGTTGCTTTAAAGTCCCAGACTCACAGGATGCTGTGGTTGGAAGGGAGCTCTGGAGGTTATCCAGGCCAACCCCCCCTGCTCCAGCAGGGCACCCACAGCAGCTTGCCCAGGGTCACAATGGCCAGGGGGGTTGGAAGCTCTCCAGAGAAGGAGACTCCACAACCTCTCTGAGCAGCCTGCTCCAGGCTCCAGCACTCTTTAATTAAAGAAGATCCTCCTCATGTTGAGGTGGAACTTCTGATGTTGCACTCTGTGCCCACTGCCCCTTGCCCTGTCCCTGGGCACCACAGAGCAGAGCCTTGCCCCAGCCTCCTGCTGCCACCCTTTAGCTCTTGCTGGGCATTGCTCAGCTGCCCTCTGGGGCTGCTCTCCTGCAGGCTCTCAGCCCCAGGGCTCTCAGCCTTTGCTCCTCACAGAGCTGCTCCAGACCCCTCAGCATCTTCCCAGACACCAGAGGACTCTCCCCAGTAGTTTTCTGTCCCCCTTGAACTGGGGAGACCAGAACTGGACCCAGAAGAGCCTCCTTTGACCTGCTGAAGCATAGAATCGTAGAATCAAACAGGTTGGAAGAGAGCTCCAAGCTCCTCCAGCCCAACCTAGCACCCAGCCCTGCCCAACCAACCAGACCATGGCACTAAGTGCCCCAGCCAGGCTTGGCTGCAACACCTCCAGGGCCAAACTCTTCTTCATGCACCCCAGGTGCCCATCCTTGGAGGGGTTTCAGAGCCCTTGTGCTGAGGACCTGGCCTCAGCCTCCCTGAGTTAGAGGCTGGACTCCACCATCTGAAAGTTCTCTCCCAAGCAAAACCATTCTCTAATTCCATGATGCTTCCCCCCTGCAGTTCCAGGGTTTGGCAACACTTGGGTGGAAGAAATTGTCCCTCATGTCCAACCTGGGTCAACCTGGGGCCATTTCCTTTTGTCCTGTCACTTGTTCTATGGGAGCAGAGCCCAACCCCCAGCTGGCTGCAGCCTCCTCTCAGGGAGCTGCAGAGAGCAAGGAGCACAGCCCCGTGCTGGGAGCAGGACTCCTTTGTCTTTTGCCAGAGCAGCTGCAGCAGAGAGTTTTCTGGTTCCTGACCCCCTTGGCATGTTTGAGCTGCTCCAAGCTGCTGTGGGGCACTGCCAGCAGCCAGCCATGGCCCAGGGGGCAGCAGAAGTGGCCAGAAGCTCCATGTCACCCTCTGGGAGGGAGCTCATCCCTCAGGTATCCCAAAGGTATCCTGGGGAAGGAGGAGCCTCTGCTTAGTCCCATTCCTCATCTGCAGTGAAGGCACTGGAGGAACATCTGGGGTGTGACACAGCTGTGGTGCCCCAGAGACACTGACACCGCTCCCTGGCGCCCTGGCAGCCTCCTGCTGCCAAGCAGTGGCTCTGAAATGCCAAACGGTGGCTCTGAAATAACCTGGCTGGAAAGATAAACATCTCCCTCTGTCCCTGAGGCAGGAGCCTCCTGCTGCCAGGCAGGATCACAGCCCCCAAGGCAGGGGGGGAGCAGATTTCCACTCCTGTTAGGTTCCAGCTCAGCACAAGGGAGAACTTCTTGCCTGGAAGGGTCCCAGAGCCCTGGCACAGGCTGCTCAGAGAGGTTGTGGAGTCTCCTTCTGTGGAGCCTTCCCAGGCCTGTCTGGATGTGTTGCTGTGTGCCCTGAGCTGGATTGTGTGGTGCTGCTCTGGCAGGAGTTGGACTGGATGAGCTCTTTTGCCAGGTGGCTGCAAGGCTGGGGGCTGGGGGAGCTTCCTCCTCAGCTTCCAGCAGGAGCAGAAGGTGCAGAGGTTCCTTTGGGTGTCTCCCTGTTTGTGCAGAGGTGCTCAGGGTGATGCCTTCATGCAGCCATCAGTGCCTGCCTGGTGCTGAGCCTGGTGCCTGGCCAAGTCCAGCACCCCTGTGGCACCCTGAGGGACCAAAGGGGCAGCATTTCTGCCCTGGCCTCCTCTCCCCACCTGCTGCATGGCTTCTGCTTCAGCTGGAGTGGATCCCTCAGGGCTCTGTAGCTCCTTTTTGTTTGGGGATGGCATCAGCCCTTCAAAGACAGCCTGGGCTGGTGGTGACACAGAATGGCTCAGGCTGGAAGGGACCTCAGAGCTCATCTGCTCCAACCTCCCCACCACGGGCAGGGACAGCTCTCATCCAGACTCAGCTGAACACTCCCTTGGCCTTGAACACCCCCAGGAAGGAAGCAGCCACAACATGATCACAGATCCCAGGATGCCAGGGGTTGGAAGGGACCCAAAGAGATCATCCAGTCCAAGCCCCCTGCCACAGCAGGACCACACAATCCAGCTCAGGGCACACAGCAACACATCCAGACAGGGCTGGAAAGGCTCCACAGAAGGAGACTCCACAACCTCTCTGGGCAGCCTGTGCCAGGGCTCTGGGACCCTTCCAGGCAAGAAGTTCCCCCTTGTGCTGAGCTGGAACCTGCTGTGCTGCAGCTTCCATCCACTGCTGCTTGTCCTGTCCCAGGGAGCAGTGAGCAGAGCCTGTCCCCCGCTCCTGACTCCCAGAGCCTGTCCCACCTCCTCCTGACCCCCAGAGCCTGTTCTCGCCTCCTGACCCCCAACCCTCAGACAGTCATAGACATTGATTCAATCCCCTCTCAGTCTTCTCTTCTCCTGCCCAAGCAGCCCCAGGGCCCTCAGCCTCTCCTCACCAGGCAGTGCTCCAGTCCCCTCATCATCCTCACAGCCCTCCCTTGGACTCTCCCCATCAGTTCCTGTCCCTCTGTAACTGGGGAGCCCCAAACTGAAGGCAGTGCTCAAGACGAGGTCTCAGCAGGGCAGAGCAGAGGGGCAGGAGAACCTCCCTGGCTCTGCTGGGCACACTCTGCTCAATGCCCCCCAGGACCACATTGTCCCTCTTGGCCCCCAGGCCACATTGCTACCCCATGGACTCCCAGGTCCCTCTCCTTTGGGCTGCTCTCCAGCGGCCACCTCCCAGCCTGTCCTGCTGCTGTTTATTCTCCCTCCCCAGGTGCAGGACTCTGCACTTGGCCTTGCTGAACCTCATTTGGTTCCTCTGTGCCCAGCTCTCAGCCTGTCCCAGTCTCACTGGATGCCCACACAGCCTCCCTGGGAAGCCTGTGCCACTCTCACCACCCTCCTCCCTAAGAACATCTTCCTCAGCTGCAGTCTGACCCTGCTCTGCCTCAGCTCCACACCATTCCTTGTCCTGTCTCTAGACACCCTCAGGGAAGGTCTCTCTGCAGCCTTCCTGCAGGATCCCTTCAGCTATTGGGAGGCAGATCTGAGGTATCTCTGGAGTCTCCTCTGCTCCTTCTTTCACTCCTTCTTCTCTCCCTCCTCTTCCTACATACCCACACCTGGAAATCCACCCCCTTGTAAGCCACGCTGAGCTCCCCTGGCCCTGACAGACTCTGGTTGCCCCAGAGATGCCTCTTGACCCTGATCTCCATGTCTGGAGATGTTTCCTGGGGACCAAGAAGCCATAAGCTTCAATGCCCAGAGGTTATTTTGGGGGGAGGGTTGGGGTGAATGCAAGTTTGGGTGCTCACAGAAGGCACCAGCCCTGGCATGAGCAGGACAGAGGTTGGGTACAGGTTGGGCAGGGATTAATCTTCTCCAGGACCCTGGGTCAGGGGTAGGGGCAGCTGATCCCAAGAGCTGCCTGCCAGCCTCAGCACTTCTGAGCTTCAGGTGGAGGCTGGAGGAGGACATGGGGGAATAGAAGGGTCTGGGGTCACAGCAGGAACTGAGGGAGGGAGCAGGAGGGTTTGGGGTGCTCCATGCAGGACTGGCAGGGAGGTGTCTGGTGTTAGGGCAGCAGCTGGGTGCAGGGTCGCTGGGGGAAAGCTGAGAGAGGGCAGGTCCAGGCTGGACGTTAGGGAAGAGAGATTGGCACTGGGATGGGCTGCCCGGGGAGGTGGTGCAGTGCCCATCCCCGGAGGTGTTTAAGAGGAGGCTGCATGAGGCACTGGGTGCCAGGGCTGAGTCGATTAGAAGGTGTTAGGTGATAGGTTGGACTCGATGATCTTGGAGGTCTTTTCCAACCTGCTTAATTCTGCGACTCTGAGACTTGGGGGTGGGGGCAGTGTGTGGGGGGAGTGGGCTACAGAGGAGGGAGCAGTGAGGAGGGGGTGGTGGTGGTGCCGAGAAGCTGCTGGCTAAAGGGGTGCTGGAGCCAGGAGCCATGTCCCCAAAGAAAGGTGACCCGGGGCTGGGCTGCCCAGCTGTGTGCGAGGCCCTGGGGGGGGTTAGTGAGGGGGGTGGGGGGCAGGACCATGTGCTGCTGTCCCATAGGGAGGGGGCAGGGGCGTGCTGCTGAATGTGCAGGTCCCTGGTGGCTATTCCTGGCCGCCACCGCCTGCGCAGGCAGATTGGTTTGCAGGGAGGTGCCAAGTGCCAGCCCGAGCCTATAAAAACCTCCCAGCCCCTCTCCTGCCCTCGCTGACTGCTTCCCACCCTCCCCCAGACCCTCGGTCCCGAGTGGAAACGCTTGGTGGGGACCTCACCTTTGGAGTCAAGATCCCAAATCTAGAGGAGAGACCTTTGGGCTGAAGAAAGGATCCCAAACCCCAGTGGAGGTAGCAGGGCAGAGACCCCAGGACATCGTCCCCCACTCCCCCAGCCCCCAGGTCTGGCAGCCATGACCCGAAAAACAGCCCCTGCCTCCGACCCTGCTCCCAAGAAGAAGTCAGCAGCAGCCCCCAAGAAGGAGGAAGCAGCCCCCAAGAAGGAGGAGGCAGCCCCCAAGAAGGAAGAAGCAGCCCCCAAGAAGGAAGAAGCAGCCCCAGCCCCAGCTGCTGAAGCGTCCCCAGCCCCTGAGCATCCCCCCCCTGCAGAGCAGCCTCCAGCCCCGGCAGAGGAGCCTGCTCCTGTCCCCACACCAGAAGGGGCTCCAGCCCCTGCAGAAGCTCCCCCAGCTGAACCCCAAGCCCCAGCCCCTGAGCCAGAGAAGCCAAAGGGAGGTGAGGACAGGAGTGGGCATGAAGTGGGGAGGGGAGAATGTAAGGTTTGGGGCTGGAGGGGATGTGGGGGTGAAGTCATCGAGGGTATTTTTGCTGTGGGATGCTGCTGGGGGATTAGGGAGGTGGAAGGTGGGGGGGGGGGGCACTGAAGACCATTGTGGAGGCTGAGTGCCCTCCATCAACCCTGGTACTCTGAGCTTGTCCTTACCACCCTGGCTTTATTCCAGAGCCTCCCAGCTGCCCCCTGGCCTTGGCCGTGGAAGAAGTGAGTCAAAACTCCATCACCCTGACCTGGAGAGCCCCGGAGCAGGCAGGCAGGGCAGGCTTGGATGGATACGTGGTGGAGATCTGCAAGGATGGAAGTAAGCTTGAGCTGTCCTGCCCAGTGGGCATGGGGAGCTGGTGTGGGGACACAGGGCAGAGCTGGGCAGGAGCCAGCAGAGCCTTTCCCTGGCCACCATTTCTCTTTCTGTGCCCAAATGGCTTCATTTTAAATGTGGTTTTGGTTTGGGTTGGTTTCTTTTCCCATGGAGGAAAGTGCCCAAGGCCAGGTTGGATCAACCTGGGCTAGTGGGAGGTGTCTCTGCCCTTGGCAGGGGGCTGGAACTGGGTGAGCTTTAAGGTCCCTTCCAACCCAAACTGTTCCCTGAAGGGCCAGGAGGATGAGCAGAGGGCTGGAGCTGCTCTGCTGTAAGGAGAGACTGAGGGAGTTGAAGCTGTGCAGTCTGGAGAGAAGGGCTTTGAGATCACTTCCAACCCAACCCCTTCTATGAGAGGGTTTCCCACTGGCTTCAGATGGTCCTTAGGAGGGAGCTGGACCAGGGTTGATGTCACTGCCATGGCCAAGTAAGAGGAGGAGGAGACCAAATCGTCCCCACTGAGGGTGGTCTCTGGTGAACTCCAGCTCTGCAGAGACCTGGGCTGGGGGTGGTGATGTAAGAGCTCAGGAGGAGTTCTCTCAGGAGGAATGGGGGCAAGGTGGGAGGATGTGGGAGGAAAGGACCCTGGGCAGCACAAGAAGGGCTCTCAGGCATCAGCAGAGCCCCAGCTAGATGTGGCCTGAGGTGCCTGGAAGGAGGATGGAGGTGGGCTGGTGAGTGGCAACAGTCATCTGTGCTTCTCCGGTTGCATTGCTGGCAGGTGGAAGGGGGGAGGTGAATGGGACTTGTGGTCTGGGCACTCCCTGCAAGCCCTGCTTGGATCTGAGGTGAGCCAGGCAATGAGCTGTGTGGCTGGGGGAATGTGGAAGGGGAGGCTGGGGCTGGGGGGGTGCAGTGCTGTGGGAGGTGCAGGTGGTCCATGGGCCTTGGGGAAGCTGATCTGTGAGCCTTGGATGTTAGCTTGTGGCAGGCTTTGACTGCTGGGCTGGGAGCTGACCATGGCTGCATGAGGACAAGGAAAGGTGCAGCCATTCCTGGAGGGTGCTGGCTGGCAGGCACCCAAAGGTGGCAGTTCTGGATGCTCTTCCAGCTTGCTCTGGGCTTGGTTGGGTGACAGGAGAGGTCTGATCCTTCAGTGATGCCCACGAGGGCTCCATGACTGCTCTATGTGGGCAACAGCTGGTGAGGCTTGAGGGAGGGTTGCTCTGAGGACCACCAGCGGTGAAGGGCAGGAGGAGCTGGTGGGGTTTGGCTGCTCTGATGGCACTGACAGGAGACCTTTCTTGGTTTGGAGGTGGCTTTGCAAACCCTGGCAGGTGTGGGTGGCACACCTGGCACACCCAGGCCTTTGGTGACCAAGAGAGGTTGTTCCCTAGCTGGGTGCCCTCTCAAGAGGTTGGGCACACGGCAGGGCTGTGTTAGCTGGCTGATGGCTTGGCTGTGAGGTGAGACTGAGGTGCCCCTTCCAAGCAGGAGGAACAGCTGGAGAGGTCTCTCTGGCTGGTGGTAGGTGATGAGCAGCCCTTGCCCCGTGTTGGATGTGCTGGGGAACATGATGAGCTCCAAAGCATCATCCTGGCAGTGGCAGTGGGAGGGTAGCTGGCAGTGTGCTCAAGGGACCTTGACCACTTTAGGAAGTGCACCTGCAAGGTCAGCAGAGGTCACTTTCACTTCAACATGAGGAGAAACTTCTTTGGTGTGAGGGTGCTGGAGCCTTGGAGCAAGCTGCTCATGGAGGCTGTGGAGCCTCCATCTGCAGAGACTCTCAAAGCCTGCCTGGATGTGCTCCTGTGTAGCCCGGTCCTGGTGTCCCTGCTTTGATGGGGGGGTTGGGCTGGATGATCTCCAGAGGTCCCTTCCAAGCCCTGCCATGCTGTGGTCGGGGATTCTGTGACCATGTTTGATGCTCCCATGCCTTTGTCTTGCTCGCAGTGACCTCCTGCTCAGCAGCTGAGCTCCTGCCAGCAGTTCTGGTAGAGGTGATCTGGTCTAGGAGATCCTGCTCTGGCAGGGGGGGTTTTGGACTGCCTGAGCTTTGGGGGTCCCTTCCAGCCCCTGACATTCTGTGATTCTGTGATTCAGAGCCTGCTTTCTTTGGCAGGGTGTGGTGGCCAACCTGTCCTCTGAGATGCCCTCCTCTGCTGGTGCTCCAACCCATCAGGGAATCATAGAACCAAGCAGGTTGGGAGAGATCTCCAAGCTCATTGAGTCCAACCTAGCACCTAACACCTTCTAGTTAACTAACCCAGAGAGTCATAGAACCTTAGAGTCATGGAACCATAGAGTCATNGGAGCTGCAGACAGCAATGAGCTCTGCCCTGAGCCTCCTCTGCTGCAGGCTGCACACCCCCAGCTCCCTCAGCCTCTCCTCACATGGTTGTGCTCCAGGCCCCTCCCCAGCCTTGCTGCCCTTCTCCAAACACCTTCCAGCACCTCAACATCTCTCTTGAATTCAGGAGCCCAGAACTGGACACAATGGAAGGATGTGAACTCAGCTGTTAGTTGTCTCCTGCATCCCATCCCCTGTTTTATTTACCTTTTACTGTTTGATTTCTTTTTCTAGCCAATGTCTTTGAAATGTTCCTATTCTGTGTGGTGGTTTGGGAGCTACCTGGCCCCACACCCAAGAGAATCACCCAGACTAGACTTAGCCAGCTGGAAGCTAAGGAATGGAGCTTTCTATTCACAGCTTAGCACAAGTTACAAACAGATACAGACACAATAGACACAAACATTCAGAGTCAGATGCAAGTTAAAGGTAATACAGAAACCAAACTCCCCTCCCAGAAACCAGACTCAGTATAGGATCATGGAATCACCTGGGCTGGAAAGGAGCTCCAAAGCTCATCCAGTCCAACCTCCTCTGCAGTCACCAGGGACATCCTCCACTAGATCAGGTGGCCCAGGGCCCTGTCCAGCTTCACCTTCAATATCTCTGGAGGTCTCTTCCAACCTGGTTGATTTATGATTCTGTTGGTCTGGTTATTGGTCAGGGCTGGGTGCTAGGTTGGCCTGCATGAGCTTGGAGGTCTCTTCCAAGCTGCTTGACTCTGGGATTCTAGGATTCTTCAGGCATGAGGACTCAATCACCTCCCTGGGCTCTTGAGCTGCTGTTCCTTTAGCTGTGTCCAGTTCCTGGGCTGGGCTGAGGCAGCTTCCTGAGCCCAAGACATTGATCTTGCAGATGGTGAAAGGCTCAAAATGCAGAGCAGCATCTTCTGAGTGCTGATCCAGAGCTCATGGGGTGAGGGACTGTGATGGTTTGGGAGTTACCTGCCCCCTCCTCTTATGGGATCACCCAGGGCAGACTCAGCTGGCTGGCAGCTAAGGGATGAAGCTTTCTATGCCCAGCTGAGCACCAGACACAAGCAGAGAGTTACAAAGTGCCCAAATATCTACAGCTCTAGACAGGAACAGGCAAGTTAAAGGTAATGCAGAAACACAGCAGCCCTCCCAGCAATCAGAGTCCCCAGGAGGGGCTCCCAACCACCCTTCCACCTTCTTTCCACCCCTCTACCTTACTCCAGAGTCTGCCTTATGTGCAAGGTGAGCTGGGATAATTGGCCAGGGTGGGTAGAAGCAGAAGGATTAGTTGGGTTACACAGGCCCAAGCAGAACAGCAGAAGCCCAGGGAGAAAACACAGACTCCAAAGGACAGAACTGTCTGATCTGTGCTTCTGTTCTTGCTTTTGCACATCTCAGCAAGCCTATGAGTGAAGCAGACATCCCCCTTCTTTCCTTTTCACAGCCTATCATCTAATTTCTCTACTTAAAACATCCCAGTTAGCCTCAAACCAGCACACTTTGCAAGGAAGAGGCTCTTTGCTTCTGGGTTTCACCTCTCTGTGGCTCAGTGCTGCTGCCTGAGCTGTGTGCCTCAGACTTTGCAAAGAAGAGGCTCTTTGCTTCTGGGTTTCACCTTGCTCAGCCTCAGTGCTGCTGCCTGAGCTGTGTGCCTCAGACTTTGCAAGGAAGAGGATCATCATAGGATCATAGGATCAGAGGATGTTAGGGGTTGGAAGAGACTCAAAGAGATCATCGAGTCCAACCCCACTGCTGGAGCAGGACAATCCTATCTAACACGGATCACAGAGGAACACATCCAGAGGCTCTTTGCTTCTGAGTGCCACCTCCCTGTGGCTCAGTGCTGCTGCCTGAGCTGTGTGCCTCAGACTTTGCAAGGAAGAGGCTCTTTGCTTCTGGCTTTCACCCCTCTGTGGCTCAGTGCTGCTGCCTGAGCTGTGTGCCTCAGACTTTGCAAGGAAGAGGCTCTTTGCTTCTGGCTTTCACCCCTCTGTAGCTCATTCCTGCTGCCTGAGCTGTGTGCCTGTGTCCACTGCATGCCTGAAATGCTCTGCTGGGTTCATCCTAGGTACAGACTGGACAACTGTCAACAAGGAGCCTTTCCTTTCCACTCGCTACACAATCCAGGAGCTGGGCTCTGGAGAGAAGATCCAGGTGCGGGTGAAGGCTGTCAACACCCACGGTGCCAGTGCCCCTGCCAGCCTGGAGCAGCCTGTCCTCATCAGAGAGATCCTGCGTGAGTACAGCTCCTGCTGGGCATCATTCCTCTGCCCTTGGTCAGCAGGACAAAGATGGCAGAGAATCACAGAGTGGTTTGGGTGGGAAGGGACCTCCAAAGGTCAGACAGTCCAACCTCCCCCCCAGGCACTCAGCAGAGGACATTCTCCACTAGATCAGGTTGCTCAGAGCCTTGTGGAGTCTGATCCTGGATATCTCCAGGGATGGATGGGGCCTCAAGCACCTCCTTGGGCTAACTGTTGCAGTGTTCCAGCAGCCTCCTGGTGCAGAGCACCTCCAGGGAGGTTGTGGAGCACAGAATCACCAAATGTGATCTTTGATCTGTGCTCCACAAACTCCCTGGAGGTGTTCAGTGATTCTGTGCTCCACAACCTCCCTGGAGGTGTTCAGTGATTCTGTGCTCCACAACCTCCCTGGGCAACCTGTGACAGTCTCTCCCCATTCTCACTCTCAACAATTTCTTCCTCCTCTCCACTCTCATTCTCCCCTCTCCCAGCTCAAAGCCACTGTCCTTTGCCTGACACTTCCAGCCCTTGTCCAAACTCCCTCCCCTGCTCTCCTGGAGCTCCTTCAGGCAGTGGAAGGTTGCTCTGAGGTCTCCCTGACCCAATCTCCCCTCCTCTCCTCTCCTCTCCTCTCCTCTCCTCTCCTCTCCTCTCCTCTCCTCTCCTCTCCTCTCCTCTCCTCTCCTCCCTCATCCTGTCATTCCCAGCCCTTGCCAAAACTCCCTCTCCAGCTCTCCTGGAGTACTTTCAGGTACTGAAAGCAGTGAAGAAAACAATTTCCTTTCTGATTGAGCAGCAGCAGCCACAAAACCTTTGGCTTCTGTGGGCAGTAGCAGCAGCTCAGAGAGTCATGGAATGGGTTGGATTGGAAGGGACCTCAAAGTTCATCCACTGCCAACACCTCCCACCTCATCCAACCTGGCCTTGAACACCCCCATGGAGGCTGTGGAGCACAGAATCACCCAATGTGATCAAAGATCACATTTCAAAGATCACATTGGGTGATTCTGTGCTCCACAACCTCCCTGGACAACCTGTTAGAGTGTTCCAGTAGCCTCCTGGTGCAAATATTGTTCCTCACCTCCGCTTTAAACCTGCTCTGCTCTAATTCCAGAGCAGGTTTAGATTGGCCCTTGTTGCCCCTCATCCCTCACCCCATCCCTGCAGGCCTTTAGAGGTCACCATCCAGGCAGCCCTGCAGCCTGAGCAGCCTCTTCCCTCTCCCACATTGCAATCTTGCCAGCATGGCACTGACTGGGGCTTGGCTCTGCAGCAGCTGGTGCCAGGGCTGCTTTGTCACCAGCAGGTCAAGCAGCCTCTCCTGCACCACTACCCTGTCCTGGTCAAGCCATAGCTGCAGTCCTGGGCTCACTTCTGGGCTCCCCAGATCCAGAGAGATGGAACTGCTGGAGAGAATCCAGGGGAGGCTGAGAAGCTGCTGAGGGGCCTGGAGCAGCCCTGAGGAGCAAAGGCTGAGAGCCCTGGGGCTGAGAGCCTGCAGGAGAGCAGCCCCAGAGGGCAGCTGAGCAATGCTCAGCAAGAGCTAAAGGGTGGAGGGCAGGAGGCTGGGGCCAGGCTCTGCTCCGTGGTGCCCAGGGACAGGGCAAGGGGCAGTGGGCACAGAGTGGAACCCAGGAGGTTCCACCTGAACAGGAGGAGAAAGTCCTTTGGTGTGAGGGTGCTGGAGCCTGGAGCAGGCTGCCCAGAGAGGTTGTGGAGTCTCCTTCTCTGCAGAGCTTCCAACCCCCCCCGGGCACTGTGATCCTGGGCAACCTGCTGTGGTGCCCTGCTGGAGCAAGCAGGGTTGGATGATGCTCAGAGCTCCCTTCCAAGCACATCGAGCCGGGACCGTGGGACCCTCTGATCTTCCCATGGCATTGCAGGAGCACAGAAACCCCTGCAGAGAGGCAGCTCAGTCTCAGCCCATCCCTCCCGGCCGGGCTCGCATCCCTGCCGTGCCACACACACCCCACGCAGCTTTGTTTGTTTAGCTAAGGCAAGGGGAGCTGAGCAGGCTGGGGGCAGGAGCACTCCAACCACGCTAATGAGTGCCTCTGCTGCCATGCTTGGCAGGGCTCACATTCCTGCCCCCGGCTGCTGCCAGGCTGCTGAGCCCAATGGGTGGTGCAGGGCTGAGCTCTCCACGCCTCAGCCACCCAGCGCAGCCTCCTGATCCCTTCACAAGGGATTCCTGAGGCTGCAGTTCTCTCGCGGCTCAGACATCCTCCTGCATGGCCCAGCTCAGACATCCCCCTGCATGGCCCAGCTCAGACATCCTCCTGCATAGCCCAGCTCAGACATCCCCCTGCATAGCCCAGCTCAGACATCCTCCTGCATGGCCCAGCTCAGACATCCTCCTGCATGGCCCAGCTCAGACATCCCCCTGCATAGCCCAGCTCAGACATCCTCCTGCATGGCTCAGCTGCTGCAAACAACAGCAGCGACAGCAGCTTCTTCTCTGTCTCCCTCTGTCCCCTCTGCCTCCCTGTGTCCCCTTTGCTTTACTATGTCCCCTCTGCCTCCCTGTGTCCTCTGTTTCCCTGTGTCCCCTCTGATTCCCTGTGTCCCCTCTGCCTTCCTGTCTCCTCTCTGCTTCTCTGTGTCCCCTTTGCTTCTCTATGTCCCCCTTCTGACTCCCTGTGTCACCTCTGCTTCTCTGTGTCCTCTCTCTTTCTCTGTGTCCTCTCTGCTTCCCTGTGTCCCCTCTGACTCTCTGTCCCCCTTCTGCCTCCCTGTGTCCCCTCTGCCTCCCTGTGTCCCCTCCAGCAGTGCTGCTGTGTGTTGGGTGCATGAGTCCACTGTTCTCTGCCCCATCTGTTGATACCTTCTGCTCTTCAGACTCCACTCAGGACCCCCCTGTCCCTCCCCCCTGGTTCATTTATAGCCTGCCCAAGGGTTTTAAATAGCAGCGGCACAGACGGCTGGGAGCTGAGCGACAGCTGGGACGAGTGGCACTGGGAAGTGGAGAGAGACAGGGAGAAGCCAGATGGAGATTGGGTGTGGGTGTGGAGTCTCTGCAGGGAGCTGGGGCAGGAGAAATGCCATCCCAGCCATGGCAGCAGCATGCCACCTGGGCCACTGCCCGCTGCCAGCCTCCGGCTGGGCAAGGCAGGCATGAGCTAGGGCTAATCAGAGTGGTAGGGGTTGGAAGGGACCTCTGGAGATCAGAGTCCATCCCCCACCTTGCAGAGCAGGAGCAGCCAGGGCAGGGCACACAGGAACACATAGAGGATGTGTTCCTCTGTGGTCTGTGTTAGATTCTATTGTCCTGCTCTGGCAGGGGAGTTGGACTTGGTGATCTCCTCGGGTCCCTTCTGACCCCTAACATGCTCTGATCCTTGTGACATCCAGGTGGGTTTGGAAGCTCTCCAGAGATGGAGATTCCACAACCTCTCTGGGCAGCCTGCTCCAGGGCTCTGTCACCCTCTCACCAAAGCAGCTCCTCCTCACAATGAGCTGGAACTTGCTGTGTTTGAGTTTGTGCTCATTGCCTCCTGTCCTGTCCCTGGGCACCACTGAGCAGAGTCTGGCCCCAGCTCCCTGGCAGCCACCCTTAGATATTGGTAAGCACTGCTCAGGTCTCCCTCAGTCTCCTCTCTTGCCCAGACTAACCAGCCCCAGATCTCACCCTCTCCTCGTGGGAGAGCTGTCCCTGTCCCTTCAGCATCTCACTGGCCCTGTGCTGGGCTCTCTCCAGCAGCTCTTTGCCCTGCTTGAGCTGGGGTGCACAGCTGGACACGAGCTTCCAGACGTGGCCTCACCAGGGCAGAGTAGACAGGGAGGAGAACTCAACCTGCTGGCCACACTCCTCTTAATGCACCCCAGGCTGCTGTTGGCCTTCTGGGCCAGCAGGGCTCTTTGCTGGCTCGTGGACATCCTGTTTGCTACCAGGATTCCTAAGTCCTTTCCCCTGGAGCTGCTCTGCAGCAGCTCAGCCTCCACCCTGTGCTGATCTCCCCCACGAATTAACATTCCTCCCTGCAGCTCAGCTTTCTCTGTCCCACTGAGACTGATGAGCCCAAATGGCAGCATCCCTGCCTGGATCCCGGAGGGAAGAGCAGCAGGAGCCGAGGAGGGACCATCCCAGCTGTCCCTGGGGCCATCTGGGCACGCAGGACACCTCCCAGCCCACCGCTGGCCTCTCTGGCTCTCAGCTGTTGGGCCAGGGCTCAGGCCCTGTTTAATTCTGGCCGTGCCCCCTCCCCACAGCTAAGCCCCAGCAGGTCTAATCCAGGCAGGGGCAGGCAGCCCTCTGCCCAGGGGGCTCATGTAACCCCCCCCCCCCTTTCTCTCCTGAAGATCCTCAAGTGGCACCAGGCTGGTAGAGTTACAGGGCTGCTATTTTCACCCCGGGGAAGGAGACAGAAGCCTCCAGCAGCGTTCTGCTCTGGGGCCTTTGCTTGTCTCTGTTATGTTCCCTTGGGGACATTAGCCTTGGGCTTAAGCCTGGGGCTTTCACAGCTCTGCTGTCAGTAACTCTGCACCAGCCTGGGCTTTGGGTGGCCTTGAGCACACGAGCTGGGGGCTCTGGGGAGCCTTCCCCTGGCTGCAGGTTGGGTTGTGTGCCTCTGGTTGGTGAGCTGGGGGAGAAATGTCTTCAGCTGGCAGATGCTGTCCTCTGCCTGGCTGCTGGCTGCAGCAGGGGGGAGGAGATGGACTGGATGAGCTTTGGAGGGCCCTTCCAACCCATCCTGTGGGTCTATCAGTCTGTGCTCCCCATGAGTCTGTGAGTCCATGATTCCAGACATCTATGATTCCATGATTCCATGATCCTATGGTTCCATGGTTCCTATGGTCCATGGGTCCATGAATCTATGATTCTGCTCTGAGGACAGGCTGAGAGAGTTGGGGCTCTGCAGCCTGGAGAAGAGAAGGCTTCGAGGAGACCTTAGAGTGGCTTTCCAGTATCTGAAGGGAGCCTACAGGAAGGCTGGGGAGGGACTATTGACAAGGTCTGGTAATGTCAGGACGAGGGGGAATGGGTTTAAGCTGGCAGAGGGGAGATTTAGACTGGATGTTAGGAGGAAGTTCTTTACAGTGAGGGTGGTAAGACACTGGCACGGGTTGCCCAGGGAGGTTGTGGATGCTTCCTCCCTGGAGGTGTTTAAGGCCAGGCTGGATGAGGCCTTGAGCAGCCTGCTCTAGTGGGAGGTGTCCCTGCCTATGGCAGGGGGTTGGAGCTGGATGATCCTTGAGGTCCCTTCCAACCTAAACCATTCTATGAGTCTATGATTCTATGATTCCATGATCCTAAGCTTCCATGATTCCATGATCCTATGGTTCCATGATTCCATGATTCTGGTTCCATGATTCCATGACTTCATGAATCTATGGTTCTATGATTCCATGATTCCATGATCCTATGGTTCCATGATTCCATGATTCTGCTTCCATGGTTCCACGATTCCATGACTCCATGATTCTGTGATTCCATGATTCTGATTCCATGGTTCCATGAATCTATGACTCTATGATTCTACAATTCCATGATCCTAATTCCATGATTCTGAGTCCATAATTCCATGAATCTATGATTATTCCATGATTCCATGGTCCCATGATTCTAATTCCATGATTATGATTCCATGGTTCCACATTCCATGAATCTGTGATTCTATGATTCCATGATTCCATGATCCTATGGTTCCATGATTCCATGATCCTATGATTCCATGATTCTGATTCCATGGTTCCATGAATCTATGACTCTATGATTCTACAATTCCATGATTATAGTTCCATGGTTCCATGATTCCATATTCTGATTCCATAATTCCATGAATCTATGATTATTCCATGATTCCATGGTCCCATGATTCTAATTCCATGATTATGATTCCATGGTTCCACATTCCATGAATCTGTGATTCTATGATTCCATGATCCTATGGTTCCATGATTCCATGATCCTATGATTCCATGATTCCATGATTCTGATTCCATAATTCCACAATTCCATGAATCTATGACTGTATGAATCTGTGATCCTATGATTCCGTGATCCTATGGTTCCATGTTTCCATGATCCTATGATTCTGTGATTCCATGATTCTGATTCCATGATTCCATGGTTCTGGTTCCATGATTCCATGAATCTATGATTCCATAATTCTATGACTCTATGAGTCCATGAATCTATGATCCTATGATTCCATGACTCTGATTCCATGAATCTATGATTTCATGATTCCATGATTCTATGACTCTGTGATTCTGTGATGCCATGATTATGATTCCATGGTTCCACAATTCCATGATTCCATGATTCTGATTCCATGGTTCCAAGATTCCATGAATCTATGACTCTGTAAGTCTACAATTCCATGATTCTGATTCCTTGTTTCATGATTCCATGGTTCCATGATTCTGATTCCATGATACTGATTGCATGGTTCCATGATCCCATAAATCTATGATTCTATGGTTCAATGGTTCCATGATTCTGATTGCATGGTTCCATGATTCCATGAATGTATGATTCCATGATTCCATCATTATGATTCCATGTTTCATGATTCCAAGGTTCCATGATTCCATGAATCTATGATTCCATGATTCTGATTCCATGATTCTGATTCCATGAATCCATGATTCCATGGTTCCATGAGTCCATGATTCCACCATTCCATGATTCCATGAGCCAGCTGGGGGCTGCATTTCCCTGCCCTATGGCACAGGTGGAGGCTCTGCCAGCTGGGGGCTGTGATTCCCTTGCCCTATGGCACAGGGTGGAGGCTCTGCCAGCTGGGGGCTGTGATTCCCTTGCCCTATGGCACAGGGTGGAGGCTCTGCCAGCTGGGGGCTGTGATTCCCTTGCTCTATGCCACAGGTGGAGGCTCTGCCAGCTGGGGCTGTGATTCCCTTGCCCTATGGCACAGGGGAGAGGCTGTGCCAGCTGGGGGCTGCATTTCCCTGCCCCATGGCACAGGGGGGAGGCTGTGCCAGCTGGGGACTGCGTTTCCCTGCCCCATGGCACAGGGGGGAGGCTCTGACAGATGGGGGCTGCATTTCCCTGCCCCATGGCACAGGGGGGAGGCTCTGACAGCTGGGGACTGCATTTCTCTGCCCCATGGCACAGGGGGGAGGCTGTGCCAGCTGGGGACTGCGTTTCCCTGCCCCATCTGCTGCTGTCTCCCTGCAGAGCTGCCCAAGATCCGCCTCCCGCGGCACCTGCGGCAGACCTACGTCAGGCGCGTCGGGGATGCTGTCAACCTGATGATTCCCTTCCAGGTGGGTGCACAGGTCTGGGATTCCATCCCCTCCAGGCTTTTCACTGCTGCTTAGCTTCTCCAGTGGCTTTTCCAGCCCCTGTGACATGCCCAGGGCCACCTGTGGGTTGGTTTGCCCTGAGCCCTCTCTGTCTCCTGGGCCAGATGCTGTGGGAGTCTCTCTCCCCTTCCTGCCTAGCTCCCATTTTTCTCCTGCTGTGCCTTTATTGCTGCTGTAGGCAATGGGACCACCCTCAGCCCCCAGGCCCTGTTCAGCTGATGCTCCTGCCTGAGTCTGGCAGGGGTCTGGCTGCATGCACAGGACCCCACAGCACAGCAGGACCCTTGAGGAGAGCCTCTGGAGCAGGGCTGGGGGCAATGAATGATGCTGACACTGATGGAGCAAGCCAAAGATCCTCTTCTCAGCTGACCTGTGGCACTGCCTGAAGTGTCACTGATGGCATCTAGGATGGAGAAAGGCAGCCCTGAAACCTGCTGCCCAAGCAGAGAGAAGCAAGGGGTAGAAAACTGTCCCTGAGCTGAGGGACATGTCATAGAATCATAGAATCAGTCAGGGTTGGAAGGGACCACAAGAAGCAGCCAGTTCCAACCCCC
>WAAF01014030.1:68849-83600 GCA_013400475.1 Tricholaema leucomelas
AGAGAGAGTGATTGGCACTGGAATGGGCTGCCCAGGGAGGTGGTGGAGTGGCTGTGCCTGGAGGTGTTGAAGCCAAGCCTGGCTGGGGCACTTAGTGCCATGGTCTGGTTGGTTGGGCAGGGCTGGGTGCTAGGTTGGGCTGGCTGAGCTTGGAGCTCTCTTCCAACCTGGCTGATTCTATGATTCTGTGATTCTATGAAGTCTGCAGATCACAGATCCCAGAGTGTCAGGGGTTGGAAGGGACCCAAAGAGCTCATCCAGTCCAACTTCCCTGCCAGAGCAGGACCATCCAATCTAGCTCAGGTCACACAGGAACACATCCAGACAGGCCTTGAAAGTCTCCAGAGGAGGAGACTCCACAACCTCCCTGAGGAGGCTGTTCCAGTGCTCTGGGACCCTTCCAGTAAAGATGTGAAGCTGTTAAGGCCCCGAAGCACAGGTCTAGGGGTCCCTTCTGCTCCTTCTGCACCTCCTTTTTCCTCTGGGCAAGGCTTGTGCCACAGTCAGCCCCCTGGGGAGGACCAAAGCTTGGACATCTCTGGGGTGAGCTTGAAGCAGGAGTGGGAGTGGTGAGGAACAGCTCTGGCTTTGGCCAGCAGAGGAAGAGACCCCTGCAGGGGTCTGCCCTGGGCCCAGGCCCCCCACCCAGCAACACCCCCAGCCCCACTCTCTGCCCATCTGTTCCTATTCTGCTCCCTGGCAGCACACAGCTTGCTGGGGACCCTGCAGAGCTCTCCTCCAGCTCCTGTTTCTGCTGCAGGAGGAGATGCAGAGAGATCTGGCCAGGACCTGCCATGCTCACAGCCTGCCCTGTGGGGTTGCTTTGCAGACTGGCATCTCCCCTGCCCCTCACTGGGCATGGTTGGGTGAGAAGGGGCTTATGGAGAGGGCTGCTCTGAGCTGCAGGGCAGGTCCTTGGGTCAGGCTGGTTGCTCTCTGTGGCATTCACGTGAGAGAGCGGAAGTGATTTGGGGTACCTTGGGGTGAGTCCCTGTGCCCACATGCTGCTGAGTGCAGGAGCTCTGCCTCAGCCTGGCCTTCATTCTTCTCTTAGAAACGACTTACCAGCCAGAGAAGATCCCCCAGAGGGACATGATGGAGCCTCCAAAGTTCACCCAGCCCCTGACAGACCGCACCACCACCCGGGGCTACAGCACACATCTCTTCTGCTCTGTGCGAGGCTTCCCCCAGGTCAGTGGCACCTCCGTGGCCACCATCAGCTCTGTGTGTGGGCAGCCACCTCCTGCACACTGCCTGCAGGTGCTGGGGGATGGCTGGATGGGGCTAGGGGGCTGCAGCTGCCCTCGGAGTCAAACTGGGGCAAGTCTGGGGTGAGATCCCACCTGGAGTACTGCATCCAGTTCTGGAGCCCCTGGGACAAGAGGGATGTGGAGGTGCTGGAAGGTGTTTGGAGAAGGGCAGCAAGGCTGGGGNCAACTTGGTGCCATGGTCTGGTTGGTTGGGCAGGGCTGGGTGCTAGGTTGGGCTGTTTGAGCTTGGAGCTCTCTTCCAACCTGCCTGATTCTATGATTCTACAATGAGCAGAGGGCTGGAGCTGCTCTGCTGTGAGGAGATTGAGGGAATTGGGGCTGTGCAGTCTGGAGAGGAGAAGGCTCCCAGGTGACCTTCTTGTGACCATTCAGTATCTGAAGTGGGTTACAAGAGAGCTGGGGAGGGACTTTTGAGGCTCTCAGAGAGTGATAGGACTGGGGGGGATGCAGCAAAGGTGGAAATGGGGAGAGTCAGCCTGGAGGTGAGGAAGAAGTTCCTCAGCATGAGAGTGGTGAGAGCCTGGAATGGGTTGCCCAGGAAGGTGGTGGAAACCTCATCCCTGGAGGTGTTTAAGGCCAGGTTGAATGAGGCTGTGGGCAGCCTGCTCTGGGGTAGGGTGTCCCTGGCCATGGCAGGGGTTTGGAGCTGGCTGCTCCTTGTGGTCTCTTCCAGCCCTGACTGATTCTATGGCTCTATAGACTCTGGGGAGTTTCTGCATGGGAATGGGAGATTTGTTCTGCACTCAGACCATGTCCTGCTTCATTCTGCACTGTGGGGAGGGGAGGTATGGAGCAAGGCCTGGGGCTCAAGAATGAGAGATTTAGGTCTTCAAACTACTTCTCTGACTGTGACTCCCACCAGGAGCAGCAGCTTCAGGCAGCGCCGAGGCAGAAGGCAAGAGAGAGGTGGCTCCATTTTTAGTGTGTGTGGGGGGAGAGGGGGTTGGTTTGCCTTCTCCTGTCTCTCTCTTGCCTTTAAATGACCCAAATGAACCCTGCTGCCTTCCAGCCCAAGATCATCTGGTTGAAAAATCAGATGGAGATAAGGGAAGACCCCAAGTACATCGCCATGATCGAGCAGGGCGTCTGCTCCCTGGAGATCCGCAAGCCCAGCCCCTTCGATGGGGGCATCTACACCTGCAAGGCTGTCAACCCCCTGGGGGAGGCCTCAGTGGACTGCAGACTTGATGTGAAAGGTAAAGTTGGCTGAGGAGATGGAGGAGAAGCTCTCACTTCTCTGCCTTTCCCTCTTCCAGGGCGCTGGGAGCTTGTTCCTGTTCTGTGTGGATCTTGGAGCTGGGGGAGCTGAAGGGCACTGAGCAGCTGAGGGGCACTGAGCAGCTGAGGGGCACTGAGCAGCTGAGGGGCACTGAGCAGCTGAGGGGCACTGAGCAGCTGAGGGGCACTGAGCAGCTGAGGGGCACTGAGCAGCTGAGGGGCACTGAGCAGCTGAGGGGCACTGAGCAGCTGAGGGGCACTGAGCAGCTGAGGGGCACTGAGCAGCTGAGGGGCACTGAGCAGCTGAGGGGCACTGAGCAGCTGAGGGGCACTGAGCAGCTGAGGGGCACTGAGCAGCTGAGGGGCACTGAGCAGCTGAGGGGCACTGAGCAGCTGAGGGGCACTGAGCAGCTGAGGGGCACTGAGCAGCTGAGGGGCACTGAGCAGCTGAAGGGCACTGAGCAGCTAAAAGGCATTGAGCAGCTGAGGGGCATTGAGCAGCCCTGTGGAGTTGGAGTTTTTGGTCTTCCTGGGCTGGGAATTGCCTTCACAGATTCCTGGAGCCATGGAATGGCTGGGATTGGAAAGGGTCTCAAAGCTCAGCCAGTGCCAACTCCCCCCAGCCATAGGCAGGGACATCTCCCTCTAGAAGAGGTTGCTTAAGGCCTCATCCAACCTGGTCCTGAACACCTCCAGGGAGGTTGTGGAGCACAGAATCTTTGATCACATTGGGTGCTTCTGTGCTCCACAACCTCCCTGGGCAAACCTGTGCCAGGGTCTCCCCACCCTCAACCTGTGCCAGTCTCTCCCCACCCTCCCTCTCAACAATTTCTTCCTCCTCTCCCAGCTCTAAGCCATTCTCCCTCCTCCTGCCACTCCCAGCCCTTCTCCAAAGTCCCTCCCCAGCTCTCCTGGAGCCCCTTCAGGCACTGGAAGGTTGCTCTAAGATCTTCCTGGAGCCTTCTCTTCTCCCGGCTGCACAGCTCCAACTCTCCCAACCTGTCTCTATGGGGGGAGGTTCTCTTGGTGGCCTCCTCTGGACCCTCTCCAGCAGTTCATAGCCAAACAGCTGGGGAGGAAAGCAGAAGCTGCAGAGCCAAAGGACCAGAGGTGCCAGGAACAGCCACTTGCTCCTCCTTGTGTCTCCAGCACTTCTCTCCAAGGCCATCCACAAGCCACGTGTGGGGTTGTGCTGAGTCCTTTCTGCTTGCACCTGGGCTGCTCTGATTTATGTCTGGGGATGCTGCCCAGACCTCTCAGATCACATTTCCCTGCCTCAGCAGAGCACCCAGCACAGCCCTGGCATGGAGGTGTCTGACTTTGCTCCCTTGCAGACACCTCCCCTGCCACCTTCTTCTCACTCACATGCAGCAAGTGACAGGACAAGAAGAAATGGCCTCAGTTGTGCCAGGGGAGGTTCCAGATGGATATTAGGAAGGATTTCTTCCCAGCAAGGGTTGTCAGAGAAAGGTGGTGGAGTCTCCATTCCTGGGGGTGGTGCTGAGGGAGGTGGTTTGGTGGCAGTGGCTCAGCAGCAGTGGTGAGGTTGTGAGCTCTGGGTGAGCAGTTGGACTTGATGACCTCAGAGGTCTCTTCCAGCCTCAGCAGTTCTACGGTTCCATGTTCCTCAGGTGCTGCTGTGTCCTTGGACATGTTTTTGTTGTTCTTATTCCTCCTCACTTTGCTGCCCTGCACATCTTTGCCCCCCAGACAAGCTCTGCCCTACCTCCTGCCCAGGCTGCTGAAGGTAAAGGGCTGCCAGCATGGCACTGACTGGGGCTTGGCTCTGCAGCAGCTGGTGCCAGGGCTGCTTTGTCACCAGCAGGTCAAGCAGCCTCTCCTGCACCACTACCCTGTCCTGGTCAGGCCATAGCTGCAGTCCTGGGCTCACTTCTGGGCTCCCCAGATCCAGAGAGATGGAACTGCTGGAGAGAATCCAGGGGAGACTGAGAAGCTGCTGAGGGGCCTGGAGCAGCCCTGAGGAGCAAAGGCTGAGAGCCCTGGGGCTGAGAGCCTGCAGGAGAGCAGCCCCAGAGGGCAGCTGAGCAATGCTCAGCAAGAGCTAAAGGGTGGAGGGCAGGAGGCTGGGGCCAGGCTCTGCTCAGTGGTGCCCAGGGACAGGGCAAGGGGCAGTGGGCACAGAGTGGAACCCAGGAGGTTCCACCTGAACAGGAGGAGAAGCTCCTTTGGTGTGAGGGTGCTGGAGCCTGGAGCAGGCTGCCCAGAGAGGTTGTGGAGTCTCCTTCTCTGCAGAGCTTCCAACCCCCCCCTGGCCATTGTGACCCTGGGCAAGCTGCTGTGGTGCCCTGCTGGAGCAGGGGGGTTGGACTGGATGATCTCCAGAGCTCCCTTCCAGCCACACCACGCTGGGATTCTGGGATTTTGGGGTTCTGGGACTCCAATCAGTGCAGCAAGCACTGCCCCAGGCAGCCTCAGCCACAGTGTCCTGCAGGCAGGGCTCTGGGGGCAGCCAGGCAGGCAGCGCTGGGAGGTCAGGCAGGAGGATGAGCTGCTGCTTGTGCTGGGGACAGAAAGCACCTGGGAGCCACTCAGGATGGCATTCTGGTGACAAGCTGGCCAGGAGCAGGCAGTGCTGGTGGTGTTTGTGACTGCCTGGGACAGTTGTGTGCAGGGAAGGTGTGGGGAGGTGCAGGCTGGGGTGGGCACAATTGGGTTGGTTATGCCCTGGCTCCCTGTTGAGTGTCTAAAGGGGAGTGAGCCAAGGAGACTTCAGTGGTTTCACATCTCCTCTGCTCTCCTGCAGTGCCCAAGTGAGAACAGAGCAGAGGGCAAGATGAAGAGCAAGGTAGGTCTGGGCTGGGGTTGTGGGATGGGGAAGGAGAGGTCACTTCGTGGGGGATGGAGGGAGCTGAGCATCCTGGCTTAGCCCTCAGCACCTGCTGCTGGAGCCCCAGCTCAGCTCTGCCTCATGCCACGGCTGGAGATGCACTGGTGGGGTGGGATGCTGCAGAACTTGCCCCTTTGCCAGGCTGGGGGTGGGATGTAAACGTGGCCAGGAGGATGAAAAACCAGGTGGGGACTGGTGGGCACGGCAGGATACGTGGGCAGGCAGCAGGCAGAGCCCCAGGCTGCAGGCAGGGCTCAGCGACCTGCGCCAGCAGCGCTTGGATGGATGTGAGGGGCAGGAGCTGGGGGCAGGTACAAAGGGGGGTGAAATGAGGCTGCAGATGAGTTCTGTGGGGCAGGACAGGGTGGAAGAGCTGGGCTGGGCTTGTCTTGAGCCAGAGCCACGGCTGAGACTTGGTTTCCCATCTCATGCCTGACCACATCTTTCTGCCCCAGGTGGATGCTGCAGCTGCTGCCTGGGAGCCTGGCACACGGTGATGCCCCTGGCCCTGGCTTCTGCTGCCCTGCCCCTTCCCTGGCACTGCTTTAGGGATGGGTGTGGGGGGTCTGCATCTCAGTCTGCCATGGCCTGGTCCTCTCTGAACATGTCCTTAGCTGTGACAATAAAACGAACCCAGCTGAGGGGTTTGAGTCTCAGAGACAAAACTCCTAAACCACTTTGGCCTGTTTGGTGTGGGCTTGGCCTGGGTGGGGAGAGAGCTGCCAGGGCTCAAACCATGGGTGGAGGAGGTGATTCTGAGCTTGGCAAGAAAGGTCCAGCTCTGCCAAACACAGGACAGGGTGACTAAACCAGAGGGGGAGGCAGATGAGGAGGAGGAGGAGGAAGATGAGGAGGGCAAGAATGAGGAGGAGGAGGGCAAAGAGGAGGAGGAGGAAGAGGAGAATAATGAGAAGGAGGAGAAGTACAAGCACAAGGAGGATGAAAAGGAGGAGGAGAAGGAGGAGGATGAGGATAAAGAGAATGAGGAGGAGGAGAAGAAGGAGGACAAGGAGGAGGGGGATGAAGAAGATGAGGAGGACAAGAGTGAGGAGGAGAAGAAGGAGGAGGAGGAGGAAGATAAGAGTGAGGAGGAGGAGGGCAAGGAGAAGGATGAGGAGGAAGAGGAGAATAATGAGGAGAAGTACAAGCACAAGGAGGATGAGGAGGAGTAGGATGAGAAGGAGGAGGACTAGGATGAAGAGAATGATGAAATGAGGAGGAGAAGGAGGAGGAGGGGGATAAGGAAGATGAGGAGGACAAGAGTGAGGAGGAGAAGGAGAAAGATAAGGAGGAAGACAAGAGTGAGGAGGAGAGCAAGGAGGAGGAGGAGGAGGAAGAGGAGAATAATGAGAAGGAAGAGAAGTACAAACACAAGGAGGATGAGGATGAGGACGAGGATGAGGAGAAAAAGGAGGAGAAGGATGAGGAGGAAGAGAAGGAGAAGGAGGACAAGGATGAGGAGGATGAGGACAAGGATGAGGAGGATGAGGAGGATTCCTTCTGGAGCTGGAGAATGATTTTGTCTGGGGGAAAAAGCCAAACCAGGACCCTCAGAGCTGTGGAGTGTCACTGCCCCTCCCTGGAGGCTCCATGCCTTTGTCCACACCAGGCATGTAGTGATCCAACCACCACTGTCCCCTGCCCATGGTATGAGGTGGTAGGGACAGGTTGCCCAGGGAGGTTGTGGAGCACAGAAGCACCCAATGGGATCTTTGATCACATTGGGTGCTTCTGTGCTCCACAACCTCCCTGGAGGTGTTCAGGACCAGGCTGGATGAGATCTTGAGCAACCTGTGCTGATGAGAGGTGTCATTGGATGAGCTTTCAGTTCCCTTCCAAGCTAAACCATTCTGTGATCTCCAACCAGAGCAGGTTGCCCAGGGCCATATCAAGCCTGACCTTGAGTGTCTCCAGGGATGGGACCTCCACTAGCCCCTGGGCCACCTGTGCCAGTATCTCACTGCTCTACAGAGTGAAGAACTTCAACCTAAAATCTCCTCTGCCCCAGTTGCAAACCATTGGCTCTCATCCTGGCACTGCCAGCCCTTGGCAAAAGTCCCTCCCCAGATCTCTTGCAGCCCCTTCAGGCATTGGAAGGTTGCTCTGAGGTCTGTCTGGAGCCTTCTCTTCTCCAGGCTGCACAGCCCCAACTCTCCCAGCCTGTGCCCACANTGAGGACAAGGATGAGGAGGATGAGGAGGATTCCTTCTGGAGCTGGAGAATGATTTTGTCTGGGGGAAAAAGCCAAACCAGGACCCTCAGAGCTGTGGAGTGTCACTGCCCCTCCCTGGAGGCTCCATGCCTTTGTCCACACCAGGCATGTAGTGATCCAACCACCACTGTCCCCTGCCCATGGTATGAGGTGGTAGGGACAGGTTGCCCAGGGAGGTTGTGGAGCACAGAAGNGGCAGAAGCAGGGCAGAGCAGGGCAGGGCAGGGGAGGGCAGAGCAGAGCAGGGCAGGGCAGCGCAGGGTGGAGCAGTGCAGGGCAGAGCATAGGGACAGAATTCCCTCTCTCCATCTCCTGGCCACGTTGCATTGGATGCAGCCCAGGCTGTCCTTGGCCTGCTGGGCTCTGACAAGAGCTGCAAGCTGCTGGTTAAGCAGGGGTCAGCAGTGTGGTGCAGCCTCCTCCCCCTGCACAACCTCCCTGGAGCTCAGGGGTCTGGCACTGGGTGAGGGCAGGAGCTCAGTCATGTGAGACCAGACCCAGATCCTGCCCTGAGAGTGGCACATCCAGCAGGCCCTGGCATGGCAAATGTGAGGACAAATGCAGCCTGGGCACCCATGGATCTGAGCCCAGCAGCCTGCCCTTGGTGCCACCAGAGAGCAAAGCCAGGCAGTGGTGATGGCTAAAGCAGCTGATGCCTTCCTGCAGCATCTCTCCTGCGGTGCTTCTGCCTTGTCTGCTACTCTCAGTGCCCAAGCTGCAGTCCATGGGGGCGTTACTGCACCGTGGAGCTCAGCACCAGCACAGCACTGCCCACTCCAGGCTTTGTTTCCACCATCAGAGGGCATCACTGGATCAGTTTCTGTAGCAGCTGATGGTCAGATTGGTTTGTGGAGGTGGTTGGGGTTGGCAGTGATGCCACCAGGGTGGGGGCTGCAGTCCAGGTCGCAGAGTCATGGAATGGTTTGGGCTGGCAAAGCCCTCTGAGGTCATCCAGTCCAACATCCACCCAGCCCCACCATGGCCACTACACCCTGGCCCCAGGTGCCATGGCCACAGCTTTCTTGCACACCCCCAGCCATGGGCACTCCACCACCTCCCTGGGCAGCCTCTGCCAGTCTCTGACCACTCCTCCAGCAAAGAAAATTTTCCTCCTCTCCAACCTCCCCTGGCACAATTTCAGGCCAGTTCCTCTGCTTCCATCACCTTCTCATAGGGAGAAGAGCCCAACCCCCACTTCACTGCAGCCTCCTCTCAGGTGGCTGCACACTGCTGGCCTTATCCTGCTCCCCTGCATGTCCTCAGCACCTCAGCCTGTGCCTTTGAGCAGCGTGGGGCTGAGGGCTGGGAGCAGGACTGTGCCAGCTGGGAGGCTGCTGCCAGAGGGAGAGAAGCAGCATCTCCAAGGCTGTGTCATGCTGCAGGCTGTGCCCTCACCAGACTCTTAATGCAGGTCCTGCAGGGCACAGGCTGCTTGGAACCCCACAGGGGACCCGAGTGGGTAACAGCAGCAGCTTTTAGCCAGCACTTCCCAGGAAAAGTCTGGAGAGGATGGAGTGGAAAAATCCTCTCTGTGGGGTTTGTTTCTGCTGCTTTTCTTTCCTTCTGAGAGCAATCACTCAGATGCCTTTAATTTATGAGCCTCCCCCCCCCAGCTGCCAGCTTTCTGGGCACCTTAGCAAGGATCAGGCAAAGGCTTCCCTTCTGGGAAAGCAGCCTCTGGCAGCAGGAAGATGCCAGTGGGAATCCAGCCTGTGCCTGCTGAACAGCAGCTCCAGCCTCAGGCTGAGGTGGTATGGGCAGGGGGTCAGGGGCACCTCTCTGAGCTAGTTTGGGGCTGCTGCATCTTCAGACACTGCTGGTAAATGGTTTGGGAGGAGTGGGGACAACCCTCAGGCTGTGCTGCCAGCCAGGAGGCTCCCAGAGCTGGGGGAGAGGAACCACAGAGCCACAGAGTTAAGCAGGTTGGAAAAGACCTCTGAGACCATCGAGTCCAACCTCTCCCCTAACAGCTTCTGATTCACCAACCCCTGGCACTGAGTGCCTCAAGCAGCCTCCTCTTCAACACCTCCAGGCATGGGCACTGCACCACCTCCCTGGGCAGCCCATCCCAGTGCCAGTCTCTCTTTCCTAGCATCCAGCCTGACCCTGCCCTGGCACAGCCTGAGGCTGTGTCCTCTTCTTCTGCCCCTGGCTGCCTGGCAGAAGAACTCAACCCTGTCCTGAAGCTCAAGCAGGGCAAGGGCAGGGTCCTGCCCCTGGGGAGGAAGAACCTCCTGCAGCAGGACAGGTGAGGAGGGACCTGCTGGGGAGCAGCTGCAAGGAGCAGGAGCTGGCAGTGCTGGGGGACAAGAAGTTGCCCATGGACAGCAATGTGCCCTGGTGGCCAAGGAGGCCAATGGTGTCCTGGGGGGCACTCAGAAGTGTGGGCAGCAGGGCAAGGGAGGTTCTCCTCTCATTCTACTCTGCCCCAGGGAGTGCACATCTGGAGGTCTGGGTCCAGTTCTGGGCTCCTCAGTTAAAGAGAGACAGGGAAGAGCTGGAGAGAGTCCAGTGGAGGCTACAAGGGTGATGGAAGGACTGGAGCAGGTCTGTGAGGAGCAGAGGCTGGGAGCCCTGGGGGTGTCCAGTGTGGAGCATCACAGAGCCACAGAGCTTTGGGGGTAGGAAGGGACCTCCAGAGATCACCCAGCCCAACCCCCCTGCCAGGGCAGTTCACCTGGAGAAGGTCACACAGGAACACACTCAGGAGGCTTTGGAAAGCCTCCAGAGCAGGAGACTCCAGAACCCCCCTGGGCAGCCTGCTCCAGGGCTCTGCCACCCTCACACCCAAGAAGTTTCTCCTCATGTTGAGCTGAAACCTCTGTCCCACTTTGTAGCTGTTGCTCCTTGGCTTACTGCTGCTGACCACCAAAGGAGTCTCCCCCACTTGCCCTCCACCCCCAGATATGTGCAGAC
Source organism: Tricholaema leucomelas (assembly GCA_013400475.1). Classification (NCBI taxonomy): domain Eukaryota; kingdom Metazoa; phylum Chordata; class Aves; order Piciformes; family Lybiidae; genus Tricholaema lacrymosa; species Tricholaema leucomelas. The sequence goes on from WAAF01014030.1 coordinate 79,315, forward strand.
ATTGCTCAGATCTCAGCCTTCTCCAGATCAAACACCCCCAGGGCTCTCAGGCTCTCTCCACAGGGGAGATGTTCAACTCCCCCAATCATCCTCCTGGCTCTCCACTGGACTCTCCCCAGCAGGTTTCTGCCTCTCCTGAACTGGGAAGCCCCAAACTGGACACAGAGAGGATCTGCTCAAGGATTACTAATATCTGAAGGGTGGGTACCAAGAAGGGGGCAGTGAACACAAACTGGAACCCAGGAGCTTTCACCTCAACATGAGGAGAAACTCCTTTGGTGTGGGGGTGCTGGAAGCCTGCAGCAGGCTTCCCAGAGAGGTTGTGGAGTGTTCTCTGGAGAGCTTCCAACCCCCCCTGGTCGTTGTGACCCTGGGCAAGCTGCTGTGGGTGCCCTGCTTTAGGCTGCTGAAGGTAAAGGGCTGCCAGCATGGCACTGACTGGGGCTTGGCTCTGCAGCAGCTGGTGCCAGGGCTGCTTTGTCACCAGCAGGTCAAGCAGCCTCTCCTGCACCACTACTCTGTCCTGGTCAGGCCATAGCTGCAGTCCTGGGCTCACTTCTGGGCTCCCCAGATCCAGAGAGATGGAACTGCTGGAGAGAATCCAGGGGAGACTGAGAAGCTGCTGAGGGGCCTGGAGCAGCCCTGAGGAGCAAAGGCTGAGAGCCCTGGGGCTGAGAGCCTGCAGGAGAGCAGCCCCAGAGGGCAGCTGAGCAATGCTCAGCAAGAGCTAAAGGGTGGAGGGCAGGAGGCTGGGGCCAGGCTCTGCTCAGTGGTGCCCAGGGACAGGGCAAGGGGCAGTGGGCACAGAGTGGAACCCAGGAGGTTCCACCTGAACAGGAGGAGAAGCTCCTTTGGTGTGAGGGTGCTGGAGCCTGGAGCAGGCTGCCCAGAGAGGTTGTGGAGTCTCCTTCTCTGCAGAGCTTCCAACCCCCCCTGGGCACTGTGATCCTGGGCAAGCTGCTGTGGTGCCCTGCTGGAGCAGAGGGGTTGGACTGGATGATCTCCAGAGCTCCCTTCCAGCCACACCACGCTGGGATTCTGGGATTTTGGGGTTCTGGGACTCCAATCAGTGCAGCAAGCACTGCCCCAGGCAGCCTCAGCCACAGTGTCCTGCAGGCAGGGCTCTGGGGGCAGCCAGGCAGGCAGCACTGGGAGGTCAGGCAGGAGGATGAGCTGCTGCTTGTGCTGGGGACAGAAAGCACCTGGGAGCCACTCAGGATGGCATTCTGGGGACAAGCTGGCCAGGAGCAGGCAGTGCTGGTGGTGTTTGTGTCTGGATGTCTCCAGAGCTCCCTCCCAACCCCTGCTGTTCTGAGAGTCTGGGATTTGAGGCTCTTCACCAGAAGGAGCCTGGGAGCCTGTTCAGAGCTCCTCCACTGCAATCATGTCCCAGGGAGGGCTTTGCTCCTGTCCCTGCCATGCCTCTTCTGCTCCACTGCCATTTTGCCCAGCGTGGTCAGAGCCAGGAGCCTGGATGTGATGCACTGAGGGCTTGGCAAAACTTGGGAGGCTGAGCCCCTGCCCTGCCCTCTTCTCTGCTGCTCTCCTCCTGCTCTCAGGGACATGGAAGGACTAAACAGGGCTGAAGGGGACCCCCAGACCCCCATTGCCCCTGCTCCACGTGCCCAGCACTGCTCTCCATAGCCAAGAAACCACCCACCCATAAATCTCACCCACCCAAGCTCCTTTTCCTCTCCACCTCCCCCCCCAGCCCCTGAGGGAACTTGCAGCAGTCACTGTGCCCACTGGTGACGTCCAAGGGGCATGACCCCTCTGGGGCAGGAGAAGGGTCATAGGAAGTGTGTTTGCAATGGGAAAGTGGTGAGCAAGGGATGCTGATAAGAAAGGAATCCAAATGAGCTCGAACTAACCCTTCCCACCACCTCTCTAGCCCTGGTAGGGACCCTGCTGCAGAGCAGGGACTGGCAGCATCACTGCCAGCACCCACAGAGCTAGGGGTGGGGGGGTTACAGGTCTATCTCCAGCCACCTCCTCCTCAGCTGTGACCATGGCTAAGCCTGAAGTAGCCATATGGGGGTGGGAAAAAGCCCCCAAGGGACACATTGGCCTCCAGTCATCCCCCACCTGCTCCCAAATGAGTTCTGGTGCCTCTCTGCTGCCCTGGGCCGTGGAAGTGGCTGCATTAACCCACACAGCCTGGGTCCAAAGGGTTGGGCTGCACAGGGAGGGTTGTAGGGAGTGGTGGCACAAGGCTGAGTGAGACTTGCTGCTGCCCTGAGCAGAAGACCAGAAAAGAGGGAAAAAGGACTCAAAGCCAAAGCCAAAGGAGGGAGGAGATAGATGGAGGGGACACAGTTCCCTGGCAGCAGTTCCCAGGGGTGCTGAGTGCTGCTGGGGTCCGTGAGCAGCCACCAGGTCAGCAGAGGCTGCTCCTGCAGAGTGCCCTGGGCCTATGCTTGAAGGTTTCCCTTCCCCTCCAGCTGCCTCTCTGGCAGCAGTGGGAGCCGGAGGCTGAGCCTTTGCTCTGTGCCCAGGGGATGCCTTTTCCTTCTTCTTCCCATATCTCAGCCCAATTCACCTCCCTTCAACACGAGGTGGAAAGAAAGGGCTTGAAAGCTCCTCAGCACCACACTGCTGTGAACTGATTGCCAGCAGCTCCACTCCCCCACCCTCTCCTTCACTCCCCCAGCTCCAGGGGTGCCAGAGCACGAAGTGTCCCCAGCCAGCACCACCAACTGCTACGCTCCAAGGAGCCAGAAAGCCTCCACTGAGGGCCTCCTGGAGTGGTTTTCAGCATTTCACTTTATTTGGATGGAGATAAAACTGCTCCTGCTCTGTACAATTTCTCCTTAAATACTTGGCAACCTCGAGGGAAATCAAAAACAAACCAAAAAGCAACCCCCAAAAAATGAAAACAAACAGAAAAAAAAACCCAAAGCAAAACAAAAGAGCAAGAAAATAAAAGAAACAAAACCCCCAAAATGAAATCAAACAGAAAAATAACCCAAAAAAACCAAAACAAGAAAAAAAAAACCCCAAAAATGAAAACAAAGAGAAAAAAAAAAACCCAAAGGCATAAAAATAAATGAAACAAAACCCCAAAATAAAAACAAACAGAAAAATACCCAAAAAAAACCAAAACAAGCAAAACAAAACCCCAAAAATGAAAACAAAGAGAGAAAAAAACAACAAAAAAGCAAGAAAATAAAAGAAACAAAACCCCAACATGAAAACAAACAGAAAAAATTCCCCCAAAACAAAACAAAAAAGCCCAAAACAAGCAAAAAAAAAACCAAACCCAAAAATCAAAACAAAAAGAAAAAAAAACAACAAAAAGCAAGAAAATTAAAGAAACAAAACCCAAAAAAATTAAAACAAACAGGGAAAAAAAGAAAACAAAACAAAATCAAAATGAGAAAAACAAAAAAACAACAACAAAAGAAGACAAAGAGAAAAAAAAACCAAAAAATCAAGAAAATAAAAGAAACAACCCCACAAAATTAAAACAAAGAGAAAAACAAAATGAAACAAAACAGAACAAAAACGAAACAAGAAAAAAAAAAAAACAAAAAGAAAAGAGAGGGGAAAAAAAAGAAACAAGAGAATAAAAGAAACAAAAGCCAAAAAATGAAAACAAACAGGAAAAAAAAAGCAAGAAAATAAAAGAAAAAAATAACCCAAAAAATGAAAACAAACAGGAAAAAAAAAGCAAGAAAATAAAAAAAAAAAAAAAGAAACAAGAGAATAAAAGAAACAAAAGCCAAAAAATGAAAACAAACAGGAAAAAAAAAAGCAAGAAAATAAAAGAAAAAAATAACCCAAAAAATGAAAATGAAGAGAAACAACAAAACAACACAAAAGAGCAAGTAAAAAAAGAAAGAAAATCCAAAAAAATGAAAACAAAACAAAACAAAAAAGCAAGAAAATGAAAGAAACAAAACCCAAAAAATGAAAAAGAAAAAAACAAACAAAAAAAATCCCAAAACAAGAAAAAAAAACCTAAAAATTTAAAGAAAGAAAGAAAAATACAACAACAACAAAAAAAAACAAAACAAGGAAACAAAAGAAACAAAATTAAGAAAATGGAAACAAACACACAAAAAAAACCACCAGACCTAAAACCCCAAAATAAGCAGAAAAAAACCTCAAGAATGAAAACAAACAGGAAAAAAAAAAAAAAAGCCAAAAATAAAAAAGCAAAATAAAAAGAAACAAAACCCCCAAAGTGAAAACAAAAAGAAAAAACAAAACAGAACAGAACAGGACAAAAAAACTTAAAATAAGCAATAAAAAACAACTCAAAAATGAAAACAGGAAAAAAAAAA
>WAAF01014030.1:85600-104590 GCA_013400475.1 Tricholaema leucomelas
CAAACCAACCCAACCCAACCCAAACCAAACCAAACCAAGATAAACCAACCCAATCCAAACCAACTCAAACCAACCCAACCCAAACCAAACCAAGAGAAACCAACCCAACCCAACCCAAACCAACCCAACCCAACCCAAACCAAACCAAACCAAGATAAACCAACCCAACCCAACCAAACCCAAACCAAACCAACCCAAGATGAACCAACCCAACCCAATCAAACTCAACCAACGCAAACCAAGATGAACCAAACCAAGATAAACCAACCCAACCCAACCCAATCAAACCCAGCCCAACCCAAACCTAGACAAACCAAACCAACCTGACCCAAACCAAGTTAAACCAAACCAAGACAAACCAACCCAACCCAAGACAAACCAAACCAAGATAAACCAATCAAACCCAAACCAACCCAAACCTAGACAAACCAAACCAACCTGACCCAAACCAAGATAAACCAATCAAACCCAACCCAACCCAAACCAAGATGAACAAAACCATGATAAATCAACCCAAACCAACCCAACCCAACCCAACCCAAACCAAGATAAACCAACCCAACCCAATCAAACCCAACCAACACAAACCAAGATGAACCAAACCAAGACAAACCAACCCAACCCAAGATAAACTAACTCAACCCAATCAATCCCAAACCAAACCAAGACAAACCAAAGCAACGAACCCAAACCAAGACAAACCCAACCCAACCCAACCCAAAACCCAACCCACCCCACCCCAACAACCCAACCCAAGCTCCCAGATCTCAGCGGAAGGGGAGGACACCGCAGGCTACAGCACCAGACCGGGAGGGATGCTCGTGAATAAATAACCCCCCCTGGGGCAGGCAGGGGCCACAGCTGCTGGCCTGGCACGGGGCTGGGGCAGCCCAGCCGGGTCCTCACCGCCCCGACCCGCCGGCAGCAGGGACAGCAGGCTGGGTCCGCTCTTGTGCCCTGCGCGCCCCCTGGCGGCCGCTATTCGCCCGCCTGGGCGGCGGCGGCGCCGTTCTTGGCGCTCTTGCAGCAGAGGTACTGGTTCCAGATCTGCAGGAAGGCTGTCCGGAACTTCTTGATCCTGAAGGCGTAGACGATGGGGTTCATGGCCGAGTTGCCGTGGGTGAGGAAGATGGCGATGGAGGTGAGGATGTGAGGGGTCTGGCAGGAGGGGCAGAACAAGGTGATGCAGTTGAGGACGTGCAGAGGCAGCCAGCTGAGGGCGAAGAGGAAGAGGACCAGCGCTAAGGACTTGGCGATCTTCAGCTCCTTCCCGTAGTACTTCTGGGGGTCGCTGGCGCTGGAGGAGACCTTCTTGTTGAGCTGCTTGCGGATGAGGTTGAAGACCTCCAGGTAGATGAGCAGCATCAGCAGCAAGGGGGGCAGCACCCAGACGAAGAAGTTGAAGTAGACCATGTACTCCATGCTGATCACCGTCTCAAACTGGCACTTGATGACAAAGGGAGTGTGGCTGCCGTTGGGCTCCTGAGTCCTCCTCATCTTGTTCAGGTTGTTCCAGCCGAACATGGGGGTGAGACCCACCAGGAAGGAGACGATCCAGCAGCAGGCGATGGCCACGGCCGCCCGCCGGGGAGTCACCATCGTCTTGTACCTGCGGCAGGGAAGACAGCCAGAGGGGGGAGTCAGACGCCTGTGGGATGCTGTGCATGAGGGGTTAGGGCTGCTCCGGGTGGAGGGGCAGGGCCCGACGTGAAGGTGGGAGGATGCTCCTCACCCTCTCCTTCACAGAGAAGTAGGGGGTGGAAGGGACCTCTGGAGAGCACAGAGAAGTAGGGGTTGGAAGGGACCTCTGGAGAGCAGAGAGTGGTAGGGGTTGGAAGGGACCTCTGGAGATGACAGAGAGGTAGGGGTTGGAAGGGACCTCTGGAGATGACAGAGAAGTAGGGGTTGGAAGGGATCTCTGGAGATGACAGAGAAGTAGGGGTTGGAAGGGACCTCTGGAGATGACAGAGAAGTAGGGGTTGGAAGGGACCTCTGGAGATGACAGAGAAGTAGGGGTTGGAAGGGACCTCTGGAGATGACAGAGAAGTAGGGGTTGGAAGGGACCTCTGGAGATGACAGAGAAGTAGGGGTTGGAAGGGACCTCTGGAGATGACAGAGAAGTAGGGGTTGGAAGGGACCTCTGGAGATGACAGAGAAGTAGGGGTTGGAAGGGACCTCTGGAGATGACAGAGAAGTAGGGGTTGGAAGGGACCTCTGGAGAGCACAGAGAGGTAGGGGTTGGAAGGGACCTCTGGAGAGCAGAGAATGGTAGGGGTTGGAAGGGACCTCTGGAGAGCAGAGAGTGGTAGGGGTTGGAAGGGACCTCCAAGGCTCATCTGGTCCAGCCCCATGCCAGGGCAGGATCACTCAGAGCAGATCACACAGGGATGCATCCAGAGGGTTCTTGAGTATCTCCAGAGAGGGAGGCTCCACAGCCCCCCTGGGCAGCCTGTGCCAGGGCTCTGAGATCATCCAGCCCAACCCCCCTGCCAGAGCAGGGTCACCCTCACATCAGAGAAGTTTCTTCTCCTGCCCAGGTGGAACCTCCTGGGTTCCAGTTTGTGCCCATTGCTCCATGCCCCTCTCCCTGGGCACCACTGAGCCAAGTCTGTCTCTGGGCACCACTGAGCAGAGCCTGGCCCTGGGCACCACTGAGCAGAGTCTGTGCCCCTGCCCTTTAGCCATGGATCAGCACTGAGGAGCTGTGGCTCTGCATTTTGAGTCCCTCACCCCCAAAGCTTCAGGCACCTCACAGACCTTGCAGGATCACAGAACATCAGGGGCTGGAAGGGACCTCTGGAGATCATCCAGCCCAAGCCCCCTGCCAGAGCAGGTCGCGCAGGAGCACATCCAGTTGGGGCTTGAAGGTCTCCAGAGCAGGAGACTCCACAACCTCTCTGGGCAGCCTGCTCCAGGCTCCAGCACCCTCACACCAAAGGAGTTTCTCCTCCTGTTCAGGTGGAACCTCCTGGGTTCCAGTCTGTGCCCACTGCCCCTTGTCCTGTCCCTGGGCACCACTGAGCAGAGCCTGGCTCCAGCCTCTTCCCCCACCCTATAGCTCTTGCTGAGCATTGCTCAGATCCCCTCTGGGGCTTCTCTCCTGCAGGATCTTTGCTCCTCACAGAGCTGCTGCAGGCCCCTCAGCATCTTCCCAGCCTCCTCTGGACTCAGCCTTTGCTCCTCACAGGGACACTCAACAGCCTCCTAAAGGACCAACACCTTCTGCCCTTGCAGCTCCTGGCCCACTGCCCCTTGTCCTATCAAAGGGCACCACTGAACAGAGCCTGGCAGCTGCCTCTTGACCCCCACCCCTCAGGCATTTGTAACCATTGGTCAGATCCCCTCTGAGCCTTCTCCTCTCTGGACTAAACAGCCTCAGCTCTCTCAGCCTTTCCTCACAGCAGAGATGTTTCAGTCCCTTCATCATCCTCCCAGCCTCTGCTGGCCTCTCTCCAGCAGCTCCCTGTCCCTCCTGCCCTGGGGGGTCACAGTAAATCAGCACCAGTTGGCCCTGGCACATACCTTACCACTCTGGTTTCTCTGCATGTACTCTGGAGAGCCTCACCCTGGCTCCCACCACCTCCAGCCCCAGGGAGGGGCAGAGGCCTCAGACATGATCTTGGAGCTCTGAGGGTTGATGCCAAGCCAGGAGATGCATTAGCAACCTGGAGCATGGCTGCATTTTAACTCCCCTACCTAGGCGGCTTTTAGTGTCTCTCCAGCAGCCCCAGAGCTGAGCACCCTCCAGCAGGTCCCCCTTTGCTTGCTCCTGTCTCAGACATTTCCCCTGTGCCAGGGGAGGAAATGGCCAACAAAAGCATCCTCTGGGACCTGCTGGAGGAAGGATCCAGTGGTGCTGATGGAGCCCTGGGGAAGCTTCTGGGCACAGCCTGGTTCATTTCCTAATGTGTTGGACCAGTCGCCAGAACCCTCTTTCCTGATGGGCTGATGCCAAGGGATGGAGGAGGAGGAGAACCATGCTCTGGGCTCTGATCCCTCTCTGATGCCACTGGGGAGCAGGTCAGGGCTGGGCTCATCCCTCCAGAGCTCTCCAAGCGGGAAGTGAAGCCTTTCAGATTGATTTCCCCCCCCCGGCCCTCAAAGGAAGACTTCTCCTTGCAGGCTGAGGAGTTTCTCAGCCCAAGTGCTGCTGCTTCCCACCAGAGGGGCCTGAGCAAAGGCCATTTTCAGTGGGGCTGGTGGTGTCCCTCCTGTGGGGACCATGTGGAGCTGCCTGCTAAGCCTGCAGCTCCATCCTGATGCTCAGAGCTTCCTCCTGCCTGTTTGCAACCTTTACCTGTGGTGGGAAAATGAAGCTTTTGGGAGCTTTTAATGCAGCCAAAGAGCCAAAGTCCCTCTCTAACCCCCCTCAAGGGCCTTCCTCAAGAGCCATCTGATGAGCAAGGTGTCAGGTTGGGATTGTGAAGGGGCAGAGGGTGGAGAGGGGGACCCCAGGAGTCCAGAGCCTCTGCTCTCCAGCAGCTCTGCTGGTGAACCCACTCTGGTCTGGGAAAAGAGTTCCAGCACCGCAGAGGCAGGCAGGTCCCGTGGGAAGGAGGTGGCAACGTGGGCTGCTGCTTCCCAGCCTGCAGCTGCAGGGTGATTTATTCCCTGTGGGGAGGAGAGAGGGCAGGAGACCCTGAGAAAGGCCCAGGGCAGGAGACCCTGAGGAAAGCAGAGGGCAGGGAGAGCTCAGGCACGAGGAGGACCAGAGGTGGTGGCAGGGCAGCAGTGCCCTAAGGAAAGGAAAGATGGGGGGGGGGGCACCCATGGGAGAGGAGGGTGGCAGAGGGATACCAGGGGCTCTTGTGGATGCCACATCACCAACAGCAGGCCCCTGGGGAGGGCTGAGGCATCCTTCCAGCCATCATCCCCCCCTCCCACCTCCCCCTGCTCAACCAGCTTGTGGGGGGGTGACTGAAAACAACAGCAGCAGCAAGCCCCTGCCCTGGCACCTTCCCTCTTTGCAGCCCCTCCGAGCTGGCCCCCATCTGCCCAGTGCTGGTTCTGCTGGCCGTGCTGCTGCTCTGGCTGCTCCCTGTGCCCTGCAGAGCTGTGTGGCAGCCATCGCTGGAGGGACACTGCTGCTGAGCAGCAGCCACATCACTTCCATACTCCCTCCTCCCCAGACACCCTCCCAGGGCTTACAGCCAGCACCCGGGCACGGAGCTGCTCCCAGAGCAGCCACCCCCTCTGCCCCTGTCCTCACTCCTGGGGTGGGCAGCACACAGGGCAGCCCCAGCCCCCCTGCTTAGTCATGGGCCAGGGCTGGCTGGGAGGATGCAATGTTCACTGCTGCAGCCAAGGCAGAGGGCAGGGTCCCAGCCGGGCTGGTCCTGGCCCCCTGCAGCTCCAGAACATTGTGTTGCTGCTGATGGCTATCAGGACAGCTGCAGAGGTCAGGCAGACCTCAGGTCACTGCATGCACACAAAGCTCACATGAGCCTGAGTGTACAACGCACAGGGAGCAGAGCAAGCACCTCACAGGCAGCCAGCAGCTGGCTGCTCAGCCACCTCCTGAGTGCAGCCATGTCCCTCCTGCCTCCTCTGCTCATCCATCCTGCCTCCCTGCTCATCCATCCTCCCCTCTGCTCATCCATCCCTCCCCTCTGCTCATCCATCCTCCTCCCTGCTCATCCCTCCCTCCCCTCTGCTCATCCATCCCTCCCCTCTGCTCATCCATCCTCCCCTCTGCTCATCCATCCCTCCCCTCTGCTCATCCATCCTCCCCCCTGCTCATCCATCCCTCCCCTCTGCTCATCCATCCCTCCCCTCTGCTCATCCATCCTCCCCTCTGCTCATCCATCCCTCCCCTCTGCTCATCCATCCTCCCCTCTGCTCATCCATCCCTCCCCTCTGCTCATCCATCCCTCCCCTCTGCTCATCCATCCTCCCCTCTGCTCATCCATCCCTCCCCTCTGCTCATCCATCCTCCCCTCTGCTCATCCATCCCTCCCCTCTGCTCATCCATCCTCCCCTCTGCTCATCCATCCCTCCCCTCTGCTCATCCATCCTCCCCTCTGCTCATCCATCCCTCCCCTCTGCTCATCCATCCTCCCCTCTGCTCATCCATCCCTCCCCTCTGCTCATCCATCCTCCCCTCTGCTCATCCATCCCTCCCCTCTGCTCATCCATCCTCCCCTCTGCTCATCCATCCCTCCCCTCTGCTCATCCATCCTCCCCTCTGCTCATCCATCCCTCCCCTCTGCTCATCCATCCTCCCCTCTGCTCATCCATCCTTCCCCTCTGCTCATCCATCCTCCCCTCTGCTCATCCATCCCCCCCTCTGCTCATCCATCCCTCCCCTCTGCTCATCCATCCTCCTCCCTGCTCATCCATCCTTCCTCTCTGCTCATCCATCCCTCCCCTCTGCTCATCCATCTCTCCTCCCTGCTCATCCATCCCTCCCCTCTGCTCATCCATCTCTCCTCCCTGCTCATCCATCCTCCCCTCTGCTCATCCATCTCTCCTCCCTGCTCATCCATCCCATCTCTCTTCACCCATCCCTCCTCTCTGCTCACCCATGACTCCTCTCTGCTCTTCCCTCCCATCTCTCTGCTCACCCATCCCTTCCATCCTCTTCACCCATCTCCATCCATCCTCTTCACTGCTCAGCCATCCCTCTCCACCTCACATGCTTGCCCCCACCTTGCTGTGCATCCATCTCCCCTTGCAGCACATCCACCTCTTAGCTGTGGTCCACATCCATCCCTCCTTGCTGCACATCCATCCCCATCTCCTGGCTGCAGTTGTCTGGCCTGACAGACACACAGACACCAGCTGCAGCATCAGGACCTGACTCTCTGCTCCTCTCTGCTTTGCAGTGTGAGGTTCAGGCCTGGCAGTGCAGAAGCAGCCAGCATCTGAGAGCAGATCCTGCTCATGCATCCTGCACGTGTGGGCTGTGGTCATGGGAACCACAGGATCCCAGAATCCCAGCATGGTGTGGCTGGAAGGGAGCTCTGGAGATCATCCAGACCAACCCCCCAGCACCAGCAGGGCACCCACAGCAGCTTGCCCAGGGTCACAATGGCCAGGGGAGGTTGGAAGCTCTCCAGTAAGGAGACTCCACAACCTCTCTGGGCAACCTGCTCCAGGCTCCAGCACCCTCACAACAAAGAAGTTTCTCCTCACATTGAGGTGGAACCTCCTGGGCTCCAATTTGTGCCCACTGCTCCTTGTCCTGTCCCTGGGCAGCACAGAGCAGACTCTGTCTCTGGGCACCACTGAGTTGAGTCTGTCCCTGGGCATCACTGAGCAGACTCTGTCCCTGGGCACCACTGAGCAGACTCTCTGCCCCTGCCCTTTAGCCATGGATCAGCACTGAGGAGCTGTGGCTCTGCCTTTTGAGTCCTTCACCCCCAGAGCTGCAGACACCTCACAGACCCTGCAGTATCCCTGAACATCAGGGGCTGGAAGGGACCTCTGGAGATCATCCCCAAGCCCCTGCCAGAGCAGGACAGCCCAGGGCAGGGCACACAGGAACACAGCTAGGAGGGTTTGAAAGGCTCCAGAGCAGGAGACTCCACAGCCTCTCTGGGCAGCCTGCTCCAGGCTCCAGCACCCTCACACTGACAGAGTTTGCCCTCCTCTTCCCCTGGCACCTCCTCTGCTGCAGCTTGCCCCCAGTGCCCCTTGTGCTGCCCTTGGCCAGCCCTGGGCAGAGCCTGGCTGTGTCCTGCCCACACTGCCCTGCACACCTTTAGCACAGCACTGAGGGCAGCCCTCAGGCTGCTCTGCTGCCAGCTCCCAGCCCCAGCTGCCTCAGCCTGGCCCCACAGGAGATGCTCACTGCCTGCAGCAGCCTGGGGGCTCTGGGCTGGGCTCTCTCCAGCAGTTCCTGAGCTCCTGCTTGGACTGAAGGACCCAGAACTGGACACAATATTCCATCTGTGGCCTGAGCAGGGCAGAGCAGAGAGGCAGGAGAACCTCTCTCAACTTGTCACATCTCCACCCCAGCATGCCCTTGGCCTTCAGGGCCTCAAGGGCACAGTGCTGGCTCTTGGCATCCTGCTGGCCACCAGCACCCCAGGTCCCTTTCCCCTGTGCTGCTCTCCACCAGCTCAGTCCCCAATCTGTCCTGCTCCATGAGGTTGTTCTTTCCCACATGCAAGGCTCTCTCCTTGTCCTTGCTGGATTCCATTCCACTTCTCCCCACTCATCTCTCCAGCCTGGCCAGGTCTGGCTGCATGGCAGCACAACCTGAGGAGCGGAGCCACTGCTGCCTGTCTGGGGTGACAGAGCCACAGGAGCACAGAACTAACCAGGCTGGAAAACCAGACCATGGCACTGAGTGCCTCCTGCAGCCTCCTCTTCAACACCTCCAGGCACAGCCACTCCACCACCTCCCTGGGCAGCCCATTCCAATGCCAATCACTCTCTCTGCCAACAACTTCCTCCTAACATCCAGCCTAGACCTGCCCTGGCACAGCTTGAGGCTGTGTCCCCTTCTTCTGTCGCTGGCTGCCTGGCAGCAGAGCCCAACCCCACCTGGCTACAGCCTCCCTGCAGGGAGCTGCAGACAGCAATGAGCTCTGCCCTGAGCCTCCTCTTCTGCAGGCTGCACACCCCCAGCTCCCTCAGCCTCTCCTCACAGGGCTGTGCTCCAGGCCCCTCCCCAGCCTTGCTGCCCTTCTCTGAACACCTTCCAGCACCTCAACATCTCTCTGCAATGGAGGAGCCCAGAACTGGACACAGCACTCCAGGGGTGGCCTGAGCAGTGCTGAGCACAGGGGCAGAAGAACCTCCCTTGTCCTGCTGCCCACACTGCTCCTGAGCCAGCCCAGGATGCCATTGGCTCTGCTGCCCACCTGGGCACTGCTGCCTCATCTTCAGTTCCTCTCTCCCAGCACCCTCAGCTGCCTCTCTGCCTGGCTGCTCTCAGCCACTCTGTCCCCAGCCTGTAGTGCTGCTTGGGGTTGCTGTGGCCAAAGTGCAGAACCCTGCCCTTGGCCTTGTTCAAACCCCTGGCACTGGACTGTGCCCATCTGTGCAGCCTGCCCAGGTCCCTCTGCAGAGCTCTCCTGCCCTCCAACAGACCCCCACTTGCTCCCAACTTGGTCTCCTCTGCAAATAGGTGGCCACAGAGTGCCAAGCATCTCCAAGCAAGGTTTGGATCCTTCCCACCTCTGATGGGACCTAAGACGCTCATCCCCCATGGCACAGGGAGCCTGGTGGAGGGCATCCAGCAGAGGGCTGTGGGACAGACTTTGATGTTCTCCTGTTTCTTCCTTGCTTGTGTCCCGAAGAAGAAACCTTTCTCCTTTACCTCATCCTGCTGAAGCTGGAGTTTGGGATGGGTCTGGGAGGCAGCAGCACTGCAAATGCTGATAATGGCTCCCAATTAATAAATGATCTCATTATTCTCATCAGCCCTGGGCCACTCACTGCAGTTTTATTACTGCTGTGAGTTTTATTAACAGCTCTGACTAAAGCCTCCATCATCATCACCATCACCACCATCATCCACTTTGGCTTTGCTTCTTTTCTCTGTGGGGTTTTAAGCCTGACCATAATTGCCAGATTCTTCTCCTGCCCTCCCCTCTCTGGTGGTTTTGACACCACAGAGATGGGCAGCACCCAAAATCCTCCTGCCAAAGAGCCTTGGGAGGAGCACATCAACCATGGAGAGCTGGTGGGAAGGGCTGGGCAGGAGCCTGGGTTTGGTTTGCCTCTTTCCACTCCATTCCAAACCCTCAAGGGCATTTTATGGCCTTGAGGGTTTGGAATGGAGTGGAAAGAGGCAAAGGATCAATTATTGGTGGAGTTCTGTCTGCATCCCCTGAGGAAGTGGCAGAACGGGTGGCTGGAGGTGGAGGCAGACAAATTGTCCCTGAGGGCTGCTCAGGGATAAGAGGGAGAGGTGATGTAGGCTCCCCCAGGGAAAGCTGCTGCCTGGCATGGGATGGATGCTCCAGGAGGTGGTGCAGCCACAGCCCTGGGGTGGGGATGGAGTCCCCGGAGGAAGTGTTGAGATCCTTTCCTCCAGGAGGTCATGAAATGCTCCATGGAGCCTCTCCCTAAGGACACTCTCCTGCCCTCAGCTCTTGCTTCTCATTCCCAGACTAGATTCAGCTCCTTCTGATGTGGTCAGGCCTCTGCATCCCTCTGCACTTCAGCCAAGGGAGCCCAGATCAGCCCAGGACCTGCTCCTGAGGTGCCTGAACTGGGTGGGCAAAGTCCCCATGGCTGTCTGAGGCCTAAGAGGAGCACTGAGGGGACAGGAACATGTCTGAGGAGGAAGGGTTGGGAGACCTGGGGCTGTTGAGCTTGGAGAAGAGAAGGCTGAGAGAGGATCTTTTGGTGGTCACAAATATCCTAGGGGTTGGGGGGCAAGCAGCAGGGGCCAGGCCCTGCTCTGTGGTGCCCTGTGCCAGGGCAAGGAGCAATGGGCACTAACAGGAACCCAGGAGGTTCCACCTCAACAGGAGGAGAAACTTCTTTGGTGTGGGGTGCAGAGCCCTGGAGCAGACTGTACAGGGAGGCTGTGGAGTCTCCTGCTCTGGAGACTTCCAAGCCCCTCCTGGATGTGTTCCTGTGTGCCCTGCCCTGGGTGCTCTGGCAGGGTGGGTTGGGCTGGATGATCTCCAGAGGTCCAGTCCAACCCCTTCCATTCTGGGATTCTATGATCTGCCACTCCAGGACACATCAGAGAGTGGGATGTGGAGCTTTGGTTGAATGTCTGCTGAGTGACTTTGCCTTGGTGGCCACCAGGAGAGAGGCCATGGCTCATTTATTGGCTGGCAGTGCCTAGCTTGGGGGTGCTGCTAGAGGAGAAGCTCAACCTGAGCTGTCAGTGTGCTCTGGCAGCCCAGAGAGCAACCAGAGCCTGGGCTGCAGCAGGAGCAGTGTGGGCAGCAGGGAGGGAAGGGATCCTGCCCTGCTCTGCACTGCTGAGACCCCACCTAGAGTACTGCATCCAGTGCTGGAGCCCCTGGGACAAGAGGGCTGTGGAGGTGCTGGAAGGTGTCCAGAGCAGGGCCAGGAGGATGAGCAGAGGGCTGGAGCTGCTCTGCTGGGAGGAGAGGCTGAGGGAGTTGGGGCTGTGCAGGCTGCAGAGGAGAAGGCTCCAGGGGGACCTTCTTGTGGCCTTGCAGGATCTGAAGGGGGCTACAAGAGAGCTGGGGAGGGACTTTTGAGGCTGTCAGGGAGTGACAGGAGTGGGGGGGGATGGAACAAAGGTGGAAAGATGTTCCAAAGATGGAACAAACCTGGAGGTGAGGAAGAAGTTCCTCAGCATGAGGGTGGTGAGAGCCTGGCACAGGTTGTCCAGGGAGGAGGTGGAAGCCTCATCCCTGGAGGTGTTCAAGGCCAGGCTGGCTGAGGCTGTGGACAGCCTGCTCTAGGGTAGGGTGTCCCTGGCCAAGGCAGGTGGGTTGGGACTGGCTGCTCCTTGTGGTCCCTTCCAGCCCTGACTGGTTCCATGTTCCATTTCTTGCATCTCCAACCCAGAGGTGAATCCAAATCTAACACAGACACAGGATCAGGGAATCACAGGTCACAGACTGCATGGGCTTGGGAGGGACCCTCCAGTGGCATCTTGCCAACTCCCACAGAAGGAGCAGGGACATCTCCAACCAGAGCAGGCTGCCCAGGGCCACATCAGGCAGCATCTTGAATGTCTCCGGGGAAGGGGTAGACACAACCTCCATGGGCAACCTGTGCCAGTCTCTCCCCACCCTCACTCTCAACAATTCCTTCCTCCTCTCCAGTCTCCCTCTCTCCTCTCCCAGCTCAAAGCCATTCTCCCTTGTCCTGGCACTCCCAATCCTTGTCCAAAGTCCCTCCCCAGCTCCCCTGGAACCCCTTCAGGCACTGAAAGGTTGTTCTAAAGTCTCCCTGGTCCCTTCCCTTCCCTTCCCTTCCCTTCCCTCCCCTCCCCTCCTCTCCCCTCCTCTCCTCTCCCCTCCTCTCCCCTCCTCTCCTCTCCTCTCCTCTCCTCTCCTCTCCTCTCCTCTCCTCTCCTCTCCTCTCCTCTCCTTTCTCTTCTCCCTCATCCTGCCATTCCCAACCTTTCCAAAACTCCCTCTCCAGCTCTCCTGGAGGACTTTCAGGTACTGAAAGCAGTGATGAGGACAATTCCTTTCTGACTGAGCAGCAGCAGCCACAAAGCCTTTGGCTTCTCCAGGCTGCACAGCCCCAACTCTCCCAGCCTGCCCCTACAAAGGAGGTTCTGCAGCCCTCTGACCATCTTGGTGACCTCCTCTGGACCCTCTCCAACAGTTCCCTGTCCTCCTTGTGCAGGGGGGCCCAGCCCTGGCCCCAGTGTTGCATCTCCTCTCGTTTGGTCTGATAGAATCTGACTGAAAGCAAATTTCCTTTGTGTTTTGTTTTTTGTCCTGTTTTCTGTGAAAGTCCTTTTTTGGGTGTGCAGAGAGCCCTGGCAGTTGTCCTGGCAGCCCCAGGAGGTGGCTTTGCTGCTCCTTGCTCTGGTAGGGTTCATTGCCTGGGGAGTGAATCCCCTGATGAAGGCAGCACAACATTAAAGCAACCAAACTGGAGCCAAGGTGGTAGGAGGAAAGGAGGCCAAGCTGACATGAAACTCATTTGCATGGGGAAGGCAGCAAGAGAAAGCAGCCAAAGCATGTCCTGATCTCACTGCAAAGCTCCAGACAAAAAGGGCTTTGATCTCAGAGAGGTTTTGGGTTCTGCTCCTGGTTGGTTTTTTTTTTTTTCCCTGCCTGTATCTCTGCTTCAGATCTTTCAGTGGCCTCCAGGGTGGGAAAACTCAGCTCTTGGTGTTGCAAATGCCTGAGAAATGCTCAGCTGAGGGAGCTGAAGTGGTTCTGTGAGGCCCAACCTCAGGTATAGCTCAGGGCTTGGGATGAGAAGGTCACTGGGAAGACCACCCCAGGAGGGACATGCTGCAGGAGGGGCACTGAGAGGTAGAGGAGCCCTGCCCATGGCTGCTGTGTCAGCTCCAGCCTGAGACATGGACAGACCATGGAATCCTCAGGGAATCAGGGCCTGGGGTGGGTGGGGAGCATGGAACAGAATCATAGAATCAGGCAGGTTGGAAGAGAGCTCCAAGCTCAAACAGCCCAACCTAGCACCCAGCCCTGCCTAACCAACCAGACCATGGCACTAAGTGCCCCAGCCAGGCTTGGCTTCAACACCTCCAGGCACAGCCACTCCACCACCTCCCTGGGCAGCCCATTCCAGTGCCAATCACTCTCTCTGCCAACAACTTCCTCCTAACATCCAGCCTCAACCTGCCCTGCCACAGCTTCAGGCTGTGTCCCCTTCTTCTGTCCCTGGCTGCCTGGCAGCAGAGCCCAACCCCAGCTGGCTACAGCCTCCCTGCAGGGAGCTGCAGACAGCAATGAGCTCTGCCCTGAGCCTCCTCTGCTGCAGGCTGCACACCCCCAGCTCCCTCAGCCTCTCCTCACAGGGCTGTGCTCCAGGCCCCTCCCCAGCCTTGCTGCCCTTCTCTCAACACCTTCCAGCACCTCAACATCTCTCTGCAATGGAGGAGCCCAGAACTGGACACAGCACTCCAGGGGTGGCCTGAGCAGTGCTGAGCACAGGGGCAGAAGAACCTCCCTTGTCCTGCTGCCCACACTGCTCCTGAGCCAGCCCAGGATGCCATTGGCTCTGCTGCCCACCTGGGCACTGCTGCCTCCTCTTCAGCTCCTCTCTCCCAGTGCCCCCAGCTCCCTTTCTGCCTCAACTGCTCCTAGCTTGGTGTCATCTGCAAACTCACTGCTGCTGGACTCAATGCCCTGGTCCAGATCATCAATAAAGATGTTGAACAAGACTGCTCAGCACTGACCCCTGGGGCACACCACCAGCGCCAGCTGGGAAGGGACCTTTCAAGTCCTATTTCTCTGGGTTCTTGTCTAAAGCTTACCCAGTCCAAGCCATGCTCAGCCAGAGCAGGCTGCTCACAGCCCCAAACAACCTGACCTGCAGTGGTGCCAGCCATGGGGCAGCTCCCACCTCTCTGGGCAGCCTGGCAAAGTCCCCAAGCACATTCTGTGCTTCTGTGCTCCACAACCTCCCTGGAGGTGTTCAGGACCAGGCAGGACGAGTCCTTGGGTGACCTGTTCTAGTGGGAGCTGTCCCTGTCTATGGCAGGAGGTTGGAACTGGCTGAGCTTTGAGGTCCCTTCCAACCTAAACCATTCTATGACTCTATTCTGTGACCCAGGACCCCCCAGCAAAGGGCTCCTGAGTGCCCTGAGCCAGCTCCAGCAGGGGATGGATGCGGTGCTGACGTTCAGCAGGGTCCTGACTCACTCCTGACACTTCACAGCCTCCTGCCTCATCCTGGCAGCTCTCACAGCCAGGGTGGAGGTGACAGGTGGCAGTGGCACAAGGCTGGAGGTGATGTGAGAAAACATCTCCTGGTCTGAGGGGTGCTGAGTGCCCCTCAGCAGGTTGATCTGATGGGTACAGTGCTTTTGCCTTTCCTCCCTGGGAGCAGTGTGGAGCTTGTGGAGCCTGCTGGGTGTGCCACCAGGAGTGGTGGCCTTGGGAGACAGAGAAGGCAGCCAGCAGCAGCCAAAGCTGGCAGCTGGATGGAGCTCCTCCATGGCAGCTTGTTCCTGGCTGCTTGGAAGGGCAGCCTGCCCCTGCCAGCAGCTGCCCTGGGATTCTCCCCCTCCCCAGATCCCAGACTTGCTGCTTGACAGGTGCCAACTGGCAAGGAAAGATCTCAAGAGCTGGTCCAGGACCTGTGAGCCAGAAGAGTGCAGCAAGCACATTGGTGCTGGGTGGTGCTGGAGCCCCTGTCCTGCCCAGCAGCCTCCACTGGCACAGCACATCCAGCCTGGCACCAGTGCCATAGATTCATACAAAGGCTCTTAGCCTGGGCTGGGTTGGAAGGGACCTGAAAGCTCATCCAGCTCCAACCCCTGCCATGGGCAAGGGACATCTCCCACAGGATCAGGTTGGCCCCATCCAGCCTGGCATCCACAACCTCCCTGGGTGAGCTGTTCCAGTGTCTCACCACCCTGGCTGGAAAGTTGTCCTACCACAGAGACACTTCCTGCTGCTCCAAAGGGATTGGGAAGCCTCCAGGTGCCCTCTGCACTGTGCCCTCCCAGCACCTCTACTTGGGTGTGGGAATAAACCTGACAGGTGCCAGGAGGTGCCAGGGACAAGAGGGTGGGAGAGGACAGGCCAAGTGCCTGGGGCAAGGTAGTTTCCCTGCTGCTGGCCTCAGGCTCCTCTTGTGACCTCGACGAACTGAGTTCAAAGGAGCTGAGGAGGAAAAGCCACACCTGGCACTGTGCCCACTCCCTGTTTGCTCAGGGTGGGCAAGAGCTGGGCTGGAGGGGACAGTGGAGTGGGGACAGGGGAGTGGGGCCAGTGGAATGGGGACAGGGGAGTGGGGCCAGTGGAATGGGGACAGGGGAGTGGGGCCAGTGGAATGGGGACAGGGGAGTGGGGCCAGTGGAATGGGGACAGGGGAGTGGGGCCAGTGGAATGGGGACAGGGGAGTGGGGCCAGTGGAATGGGGACAGGGGAGTGGGGCCAGTGGAATGGGGACAGGGGAGTGGGGCCAGTGGAATGGGGACAGGGGAGTGGGGCCAGTGGAATGGGGACAGGGGAGTGGGGCCAGTGGAATGGGGACAGGGGAGTGGGGCCAGTGGAATGGGGACAGGGGAGTGGGGCCAGTGGAATGGGGACAGGGGAGTGGGGCCAGTGGAATGGGGACAGGGGAGTGGGGCCAGTGGAATGGGGACAGGGGAGTGGGGCCAGTGGAATGGGGACAGGGGAGTGGGGCCAGTGGAATGGGGACAGGGGAGTGGGGCCAGTGGAATGGGGACAGGGGAGTGGGGCCAGTGGAATGGGGACAGGGGAGTGGGGCCAGTGGAATGGGGACAGGGGAGTGGGGCCAGTGGAATGGGGACAGGGGAGTGGGGCCAGTGGAATGGGGACAGGGGAGTGGGGCCAGTGGAATGGGGACAGGGGAGTGGGGCCAGTGGAATGGGGACAGGGGAGTGGGGCCAGTGGAATGGGGACAGGGGAGTGGGGCCAGTGGAATGGGGACAGGGGAGTGGGGCCAGTGGAATGGGGACAGGGGAGTGGGGCCAGTGGAATGGGGACAGGGGAGTGGGGCCAGTGGAATGGGGACAGGGGAGTGGGGCCAGTGGAATGGGGACAGGGGAGTGGGGCCAGTGGAATGGGGACAGGGGAGTGGGGCCAGTGGAATGGGGACAGGGGAGTGGGGCCAGTGGAATGGGGACAGGGGAGTGGGGCCAGTGGAATGGGGACAGGGGAGTGGGGCCAGTGGAATGGGGACAGGGGAGTGGGGCCAGTGGAATGGGGACAGGGGAGTGGGGCCAGTGGAATGGGGACAGGGGAGTGGGGCCAGTGGAATGGGGACAGGGGAGTGGGGCCAGTGGAATGGGGACAGGGGAGTGGGGGCAGTGGAGTGAGGCCAGCTTTGGGCTTCAGGTGCCAGCTTCAGGGGGGCTGCAGCAGGCTCCCAGGGCAGGAGGTGCTCCCATGGCAGCAGACACCTTTGACCTCCACCCGTGGGCTGCATCCCAAATCTCCACTCAGAACCTCTGGGGCACCCAGCAGGGCACAGCCTGGCTCAGGGCTGTCCTGCTGCCCTCATCCCCAGCTGTGCCAGTCTGGGGCAGACACTGGCACAGCCCAGAGGACTGAGTCAGGAGGCTGCTCAGAGCTCCTTGAGCAGTGTCCTGCCAGAAGAGGAGGGGGCAGGAGGCCTGAGGCTTGCAGGCTGTGAGGGGCTCTGGGGCTGGATGGCCCTGATGGGTCCTAAGTCCTCCCTGCCATGCTGCTGTGACTGCCTTGTGTGCAAGGAGCCAGGATGGCAGGGGGCATGGCTGGCACCACAGCTGGAGCAGTGACCTGCAGAGGGTCAGAGCAGGGCCAGGAACAACCCCACCAAGAGCACCCATACGGTGCCCTTTCTGCTTGGCATCAGCTCTGTGGGCAGCTGGCACATTTCTAAGGCTTAAAGCTCAGCCCACAGCTGCTGCCCTGCAGTTGCAGCAGCTCAGCAGGGACAGCAGCTGGGAGTGACCTTCTGCTGCCCAAACACTTTGGGTCTCCTCCGCTGCAGCAAGGGGAGATGGCACCAGGAGGCTGCTTAGCACAAGCCTCCCCCAGAGCCCCCGTGGCAGAGGATGCCCACAGCACATCTGTGGGGTGCACAGACCTCTAAGTGCACTGAGGGAGGGGGGGGTGCACCCCACTGAAGTGGGGTTGGTCAGACTAGAGAGAAGAAGGCTCCAGGGAGACCTTCTGGTGGCCTTGCAGTGCTGAGAGGAGCCTGGGAAAAGGCTTGGGACAGACTTCTGAGCAGGTCCTGTTGTGACAGGCCAAGGGTGGAGGGTTTGGAACTGAAAGAGGCAGATTCAGAGTAGAGAAGGGAGAAATGTTTGCCCCTGAGGCTGGGGAGAGCCTGTGCCAGGCTGCCCAGAGAGCTGGGAGCTGCCCCAGGGCTGGCAGCACTGCAGGTCAGGTTGTGTGGGGCTGTGAGCAGCCTGCTCTGGTTGCTGAGTGCAGGGAGTTTGGACTGGATGAGCTTTGAAAGTCCCTTCCCACTCTTCTCTAAGTTCCTCCTGGTCCAGCCTGTGCCCAGGGTTTGGTTCCTCCACCCCAAGCCCTTGGGAATGATTCTGCAGGAAGAGGCTGCCCAGCAGCAGCAGCTTTGGGTGGTGAAGCAGCTGGCAAAGCCACCAGAGGGTTGTAACCACGTTTAGTAGGCAGCAACTGTCTAATGGGTACTGGTGAGGGGCATCAGGAGGCTGATGGGCACAAATCCACCCTGCCAGAGCTGAGTGCTCCCCAAGGACCCAGTCACAGCCTCCCCAGGGCTGGCTGAGTGCTCTGCTGAGCCAGGGGTGAGGTGGAGCTGGCCACAGCTGCAGCAGAGGACAGGAAAGGGACAGGGAAAAAAGAGTTGGTGCTTGGAGCTGTGCCAGAGCTCAGACTGAGCTTCTCCTCCACCTGCACCTCCAAGTCCCTCTCCTCAGGGCTGCCCTCAGGCCAGACACTGCCCAGCCAATAAATGACCTCTCTGCTGGTGGCCACCAAGGCAAAGTCACTCAGCAGACATTCAATCAATTCACCACATCTCACTCTCTGATGTGTCCTGGAGTGTCAGATCACAGGACCACAGAGTGGAAAGGGCTGGAAGGGACCTCTGGAGATCATCCCCAAGCCCCTGCCAGAGCAGGACAGCCCAGGGCAGGGCACACAGGAACACAGCCAGGAGGGTTTGAAAGGCTCCAGAGCAGGAGACTCCACAGCCTCTCTGGGCAGCCTGCTCCAGGCTCCAGCACCCTCACACTGACAGAGTTTGCCCTCCTCTTCCCCTGGCACCTCCTCTGCTGCAGCTTGCCCCCAGTGCCCCTTGTGCTGCCTTTGGCCACCCCTGGGCAGAGCCTGGCTGCGTCCTGCCCACACTGCCCTGCACACCTTTAGCACAGCACTGAGGGCAGCCCTCAGGCTGCTCTGCTGCCAGCTCCCAGCCCCAGCTGCCTCAGCCTGGCCCCACAGGAGATGCTCACTGCCTGCAGCAGCCTGGGGGCTCTGGGCTGGGCTCTCTCCAGCAGTTCCCTGAGCTCCTGCTTGGACTGAAGGACCCAGAACTGGACACAATATTCCAGCTGTGGCCTGAGCAGGGCAGAGCAGAGAGGCAGGAGAACCTCTCTCAACTTGTCACATCTCCACCCCAGCATGCCCTGGCAGGTCTGGGTGCTGGGGAGACACTGTTGGTGATGCCAACAGCAAGAGAGGGCAAAACAACCCCAAGGAGCTGAGGTTCTCCTTCCCTCAGAGAGCAGCTCCAACACCTCCAGGCACAGCCACTCCACCACCTCCCTGGGCAGCCCATTCCAGTGCCAATCACTCTCTCTGCCAACAACTTCCTCCTAACATCCAGCCTCAACCTGCCCTGGCACAGCTTGAGGCTGTGTCCCCTTCTTCTGTCCCTGGCTGCGTGGCAGCAGAGCCCAACCCCACCTGGCTACAGCCTCCCTGCAGGGAGCTGCAGACAGCAATGAGC
>WAAF01014031.1:1957-12924 GCA_013400475.1 Tricholaema leucomelas
CCACACTGCTCTTGCTGCAGCCCAGCACAGGGTTGCTGTCTGGGCTGCATGTGCACACTGCAGGCTCCTGTTGAGCTTTTTATCACCCCAGACCCCCAGGTCCTTCTCCTCAGGGCTGCTCTCAGCCATTCACTACCCAGTCTGTATCTGTGCCTGGGATTGTGCCGACCCTTTGCAACTCACCCTTTACGTATCAGTAAGCATTTATGATGTTCCCCCTCAGCCTGCTCTTCCCCAGGCTAAAAAGACCCAGTTCTAATGAAATCCAACCAAGCAGCAAACCCCAAACATAGCTGCAGGTGAAGAAGCACTGTCCTCATTTCATTGATGTCTGCAGGGACTGAGGCCAGCTGGGTGGGTTAATGGTTCCTGGGGGACTGAAGTCCTGAGCATCAGAAGGAACAAGGAAGGAGGGATGGGATTGTTTGGTTCTGTTCACCATCTGGCAAAGCCATAGCTGGAAAATAGCTGGCAGATGGGAGTGAGGACCCCATTCCCTGGCCCTCTGCACCCAGCAGGAGCTTGTCTCTGATAGCTGATAAAAGCCTGTCCTGCCTTTATTGACCTGTTGCATTTACAGTGACGTTTCTGGTCACCAGTGTTAGTTGGCTGTCTCTGTAAAACATTTTAAGCTGTCAGAGTTAATTCTCAGGCTTTCTCCTCCTCCCCCTCCTCTGTGATTGCTCTGCTACAGCATGTGTCTGTCTTCACAAAGACACAACCCCCCTCCCTAAAACTCCATTTAAAGGGAGGAATTTGCTTTAATTGCTAAAAAGAAGGATGGGATGTGAGGAGATGACCTTGCTGCTTCCCATCCCTGCCTTTGGCTTGGCAGCTCTCACATTTTCCCTATCGGTGTTGGCATGAATCATGGAAATCTCTCTTCTTTTTCTTCTTTTAAATAAATTTTACTTGGAAACATGTCCTAGTACAATATAAATGTTGGAGGGAATAGGCTTTGCATCAAGAAGGCATTTCTGGCTGTGTTGTGTTAAAGGGATCAAGCTATGGGGTTTTTTTTTCAGCGTCAGTTGACTTGGATGTGACTTAAACCTCTTAGACTTGCTGTTGTGTAATGGCTTCTCTTATCATAGAATCAGGCAGGTTGGAAGAGACCTCCAAGCTCAGCCAGCCCAACCTAGCACCCAGCCCTGCCCAACCAACCAGACCATGGCACTAAGTGCCCCAGCCAGGCTTGGCTTCAACACCTCCAGCCACGGCCACTCCACCACCTCCCTGGGCAGCCCATTCCAATGCCAATCACTCTCTCTGCCAGGAACTTCCTCCTCACATCCAGCCTAGACCTGTCCTGGCACAGCTTGAGACTGTGTCCCCTTGTTCTGTTTCTGGTTGCCTGGCAGCAGTGCCCAACCCCACCTGGCTGCAGCCTCCCTTCAGGTACTTGTAGCCAGCAGTGAGGTGCTGTAGGTCCAGCTGCTTTCTCTTCCTTTGCCCTGTGTTGTTTTGCAGCAGGACTTGCATAGCTTTGGAGCTCCTTTCCATGCATGCAGATGAAGGGTGCCAGCAGAAGGGATGGGGCTGAGGAGGGAGGAAGGTTTGTGCTGTCATTGCTCCTGAGCTCTGACAGCTGGTTCTCCCTTGGTAGTGTGCATGACTCTTCTTCAGCAGGTACACAATTGAACTGACATTAATATTAATCCTGCTCTTCTAGAACACACTGGCAAAGAAAAAAGAAAGACTTTTGACACTTCATAGTAATTAGTGAGAGAGTGGATCTGGTAAAAGGCTCTTAAGGAGCACAGGGGAGAACCTGGAAGGATGTGTAATCCTGCCAGAGCAACTGTGTTAGTTACCAAACCTCTCTTTTGGAGGGGAGAAAAAGCTTCCTGTCATCATTGGGAAACAAAGCAGAGGTGATTGGTGGTAACCAACAATGGCTTCACCAAGGGCAAATCCTGCCTGGCAAATTTAGTGGCTTTTTATGGTGAAGTCACAGCAACAGTGGACAAGGGAAGGGCAACTGACATCATCTACCTGGACCTGAGTAAAGCATTTGACTGTCCCACATGACATCCTGGTCACCAAACTGGAAAAGCACAGACTGGATGGAGAAGGAATGGGCTGGATGGTGGCATGCAGAGAGTGGTGATCAAGGGCACAATGTCCACCTGGAGACCAGTGCCAAGTTGCATCCCTCAGGGGTCAGTGCTGGCACCAGTGCTGTGTGATATCTTTGTCAGTGACATGGACAGAGGAATCAGTGCACCCTCAGCAAATATGCAGATGGCATCTGGCTGTGTGGCACAGTTGACTTGCTGGAGGGCAGGGATCCATCCAGAGGCACCTGGACAGGCTGCAGAGGTGTGCCCAGGCCAACCTCATCACATTCAACACCTGCACCTGGGTTGTTCCAGTCTCAAGCACAGCTCCAGGCTGGGTGGGGAATGGCTGAGAGCAGCCCTGAGGAACAGGACCTCAACATGAGCCTGCAGTGTAAGTGCAGCCCAGACAGCAACCCTGTGCTGGGCTGCAGCAAGAGCAGTGTGGGCAGCAGGGCAAGGGAGGGGATTCTGCCCCTTGGCTCTGCTCTCCTCAGACCCCATTTGGAGTCCTGTGTGCAGTTCTGGAGCCCCCAATGCACGAAGGACATTGAAGTATTGGAGCCAGTCCAGAGGAGGTCACGAAGATGCTCAGAGGGCTGCAGCAGCTCTGCTCTGAGGACAGGCTGAGAGAGTTGGGGCTCTGCAGCCTGGAGAAGAGAAGGCTTGGAGGGGACATTGGAGTGGCCTTGCAGTATCTGAAGGGGGCTACAGGAGGGCTGGGGAGGGACTATTGAGGTCTGGTAATGACAGGATGAGGAGGAATGGGTTTGAACTGGCAGAGGGGAGATTGAAACTGGATGTTAGGAAGTTCTTTGCAGTGAGGGTGGTGAGACACTGGCACAGGTTGCCCAGGGAGGTTGTGGCTGCTCCCTCCCTTACTGGAGGTGTTTAAGGCCAGGTTGGATGAGGCCTTGAGCAACCTGTTCTAGTGGGAGGTGTCCCTGCCTATGGCAGAGGGGCTGGAACTGGCTGAGCTTTGAGGTCTCTTCCAACCTAAACCATTCTATGGTCATAGAGTTATTTGGGTTGGAGAAGACCTTAAAGCTCACTGAATCCAACCAATCTCTGAATGTCAGACCTGGTTTTAAACCATGTGTCTCAGTGTCTCATTTCTGCCTCTTTTCAGCATCTCCAGGGATGAGATTCAAGCACCTCCCTGGGCAGCACAGGAGGGCATGGGGAGTGTGGGAACTGGAGCATGCAGCATGTGTGGCAAGGTCTCGTTGGCTAGAGCTCAGTAATTGAGGTCTGGCTGGATGACAGAGCTCATAGGGTTGTGATCAGTGGTGCAAAGTCTAGTTGGAGGCCTCTAGCTAGTGGTGTTGAGCAGGGCTCAGTACTGCATCCCAGTTTGGTTCAACATCATCTTCAGTTTGCTGCTGGTACCAAAGTGGGAGCAGTGGCTGACACACCAGGCTGTGCTGTGCTCAGTGAATCCTGGCCAGGCTGCAGAGTTGGGCTGGAGGGAAGCTCATGAGTTTCAACCAGTACTAGTGTAGAGTCCTGCACCTAGGTAGGAACAAGCTGCAGCAGCAGAACAGGTGACTGACCTGCTGGGAAGGAGCTCTGGAGAAAGACCTGGGAATGCTGGAGGACCAATTCACCATGACCACCAATGTGCCCTTGTGGCCAAGAAGGCCAGTGGTGTTCTGGGGTGCATCGAGAAGAGTGTGGCCAGCAGGTCAAGGGAGGATCTCTTCCTCCTCTACTCTGCCGTGGTGTGGCAACACCTGGAGTATTGTGTCCAGTTGTGGAGTCTGCAGTTCAAGAGAGACAGGGAACTACTGGTGAGAGTCCAAGAAAGGGGACAGAGATGCTGAGGGGACTCGAGCATCACTCTTCTGAGCAGAGGTTGAGAGCCCTGGGGCTGTTGAGCCTGGAGAGGAGCAGCCTGAGAGGGCATCTGCTCAGTGCTGATCAATAGCTGAGGGGTGGAGGTCATGAGGATGGGGCTGGGCTCTTTTCAGTGGTGCCCAGTGATAGGACAAGGGGCGATGGGTAGAAACTGGAACCCAGAAGGTTTTTGTTTGAGCTCAGTGAAAAAAATTGCTGATTTGGAGGGTGTTGGAGCCCTGGAGCAGGCTGCCCAGAGAGGCTGTGGAGTCTGCTTCTCTGGAGACTTTCAAACCCACCTGGAAGCATTCCTGTGCAACCTGAGGAGGATAACCCTGCTTTAGCAAGGAGGTCCCACTGGATCATCTCCAGGGATCCCACTAGATGATCTCCAGGGGTCCTTTGCAAGCCCCACTGTTGTGTGACTCTGTGGTTGTGTAACTCTGGCTCAGCCACATCAGTCTTCTCCTTTGGCTGAGGCTTGCTCAGGACAAATTCCAGGAGTGTTCTCCATGTACCCTAGCAGTGATTGCAGCGTTACCAACTGACAGGAAGCTTCCCTCTGCACTCCCAGCAGTTCCACCTGCTAACACAGATTTTTCTGCCCTCCTCCTGTCTTTCTGCAGGGTCTGATCTGCAAGTATGCATCCCAAAAGGCTCCACGTGCTGCTCCAGGAAGATGGAGGAGAAGTACCAGGCCACAGCCCGCCTGAACATGGAGCAGCTGCTGCAGTCTGCCAGCATGGAGCTGAAGTTCCTGGTCATCCAGAACGCAGCTGTCTTCCAAGGTGAGTGCTGAGGCATTCCAGGCAGGTGGCAGGAAGAGGAGATGCTTCTACTCCTCTTCCTCATCACCTGGCAACCGAAAGTGCAGGTGGCTGGAAGCTTTTTGTTCACCTGACTTGTTAGGTTTGTAGATAGGAGATGTGCTTGTTTAGGATAAATGCCACTTGTGGTTTGGTTTCTGCAGGGCTTGTCCCAGATATCCATAGGAATGTTTTGGTTGGAAAAGACCTTTCAGGTGATGCAGGCCAACCCTTCTCTAACTCTACCAAGGCTGGTACCAAACAGTGTCCCTCAGCACTGCATCTCTGCTTCTTTAACACACCTCCAGTGATGGAGATTCAACCCTGGGCAGCCTGTGCCAGTGTTTGTTTCCTATAGCTGAAACAGCAGATGTGAATTGAGAGGTTAAACCTCCCCAAGTGTAAATCTAACAAACAATTGGAACTGCTACTTTATCCAAGAATTAAAACATCTCTGCAAGCACTGTTTTGTCTGACACTGCCAGTCCTAAACACCCAGGGTGCAGTTGCATGGATCTGGTTGTCACTCCAGGCACACACTGGCTAAATTGGGTGTTTGGGATTTGAAAGGACAATTCATCAGACCTCGAAAATGGTGTGAATTTATTCTCTCTCAATGTAGTCTCTAGGCTGAACATGAGGAAATCTTCTCATTGAGAGAGTGGCCAGGCACTAGAGCAGGCTGCCCAGGTTGGTGGTGGAGTTGTCATCCTTGGATGGGTTTAAAAGCTCTGTGGATGTGGTGCTCGGAGATGTGGCTTAGTGGTGAACTTTGTTTAGTAACTTTAAAGGTTGGACTTGATGACCTTGAAGGTGTTTTCTAAGCTAAATGAATCTGTAATAGAAGAATGCTTTTCTTTGCTAGATGGATGTTTTGATGGCTTGTTGTGCAAGTGTATTTTGATGGCTGCAGTGCCACAGGTTGTCCTAGCTATAGAAGTTGTGCTTGGACCCATGAGAATGGTGGTCTGACTGTTGTTTCTTGGTACTGCTCATAGCAGGAGGTAAACTATCTCAAGACATCACTAAGGGAGCTGGTGCTGGAGTGTAGTGGCTCAAATGGCTCAGAGTACAGCTAGAGTGGGTGACAAGTGGTGTTGCTCAGGGCTCTACGTGGGGACCACTGCTGGCTAATGTCATCTTCAGTGCTTGTATCGAATTGTAAAATCAAGCAGGCTGGAAGAGAGCTCCAAGCTCAGCCAGCCCAACCTAGCACCCAGCCCTGCCCAACCAACCAGACCATGGCACTAAGTGCCCCAGCCAGGCTTGGCTTCAACACCTCCAGCCACGGCCACTCCACCACCTCCCTGGGCAGCCCATTCCAATGCCAATCACTCTCTCTGCCAACAACTTCCTCCTAACATCCAGCCTAGACCTGCCCTGGCACAGCTTGAGGCTGTGTCCCCTTCTTCTGTTGCTGGCTGCCTGGCAGCAGAGCCCAACCCCACCTGGCTACAGCCTCCCTGCAGGGAGCTGCAGACAGCAATGAGCTCTGCCCTGAGCCTCCTCTTCTGCAGGCTGCACACCCCCAGCTCCCTCAGCCTCTCCTCACAGGGCTGTGCTCCAGGCCCCTCCCCAGCCTTGCTGCCCTTCTCTCAACACCTTCCAGCACCTCAACATCTCTCTGCAATGGAGGAGCCCAGAACTGGACACAGCACTCCAGGGGTGGCCTGAGCAGTGCTGAGCACAGGGGCAGAAGAACCTCCCTTGTCCTGCTGCCCACACTGCTCCTGAGCCAGCCCAGGATGCCATTGGCTCTGCTGCCCACCTGGGCACTGCTGCCTCCTCTTCAGCTCCTCTCTCCCAGCACCCCCAGCTCCCTCTCTGCCTGGCTGCTCTCAGCCACTCTGTCCCCAGCCTGTAGTGCTGCTTGGGGTTGTTGTGGCCAAAGTGTAGAACCCTGCACTTGGCCTTGTTCAGTCTCATCCCCTTGGCCTCTGCCCACCCATCCAGCCTGGCCAGGTCCCTCTGCAGGGCTCTCCTACCCGCCAACAGCTCCACAGCTCCTTTTATTTTGCTGTCATCTGCAATCTTCCTGATGCTGGACTCAATCCCTTGTCCAGGTCATCACTAAAGCTATTAAACAGGACTGTGCCCAGCACTGATCCCTGGGGTACACCACCAGTGCCAGCTGCCAACTGGATGTGACACCATTCACCACCACTCTCTGGGCCTGGCCCTCCCTCTTGAACCGTTTCAGAGTCAATGTATCCAAGCCAGGAGCTGCCAGCTGTGCCAGGAGCTTCTTGTGGAGTTGACATTGGAATGGGCTGCTCGGGGAGGTGGTGGAGTCGCCATCCCTGGAGGTGTTGAAGCCAAGCCTGGCTGGGGCACTTAGTGCCATGGTCTGGTTGATTGGCTAGGGCTGGGTGCTAGGTTGGACTGGATGAGCTTGGAGGCCTCTTCCAGTGTGGTTGATTCTATGATTCTAAGTGATAGCAGTGAGAGAATGACCTGAAATTGCAGCAGGGAGGGTTAGATTGGCTATTAGGAAAAATTTCCCTGCTGGAAGGGTGGTCAGGCAGTGGAGTAGGTTGCCCAGGGAGGTGATGGAATCACTGCTACTGGATGTGCCCAAAACCACATGATTCTATGACCCCTTAGGAATGCATCCTGATGAGCCTTGACAGTGTCTAGAGCAGAAGACTCTGGACCTCTATTCCAGCCCTCCTGCCCAAGCAGAGACAAAGCTTTCCATGTGGCCCTTGCATTGGTTCAGATCCTGGCATCCTGCACAGAGGGTGGGTGACTGCCCTGTTCTCCTGGCATGTTGGTATGCCAACTCTTCATACTGCAACTCTGCAATCCTTTAGGCTTAATTGTGTTATGTTTTAGCCTGACATCTAAAGGGGCTGCTGGTCTGGCAAACAAAAATCTCCCACAGATGTTCTTATTTTGCACCAAATTGAATTTCTTCCTGCCAAAGCTGGAGTGGCATCTCTGTTGATAAAGATCAGGGGAAATTGTCTGGCATTTACAGACAATCTCATCCAGGCCTCTCTGTTACAATGTTCACTTAGCAAAAGTTAATTAGATTATTAGTTTTAGACCCTTGGGCATTTCCTTTATTGCAGTTAAGAAGGAAAAATCCCAATCCTCCTTGCCCCCTCCCCCCCAAAAAACCCCAAACCCTCCTCCTTTCACTACCTTTAAGTGGTACAATTGGCTCCTGGCCTTATCTTGCAGGCATTCTGGAGATGATTTAATTCCTTGGAAACTTGGCTGCATTTGACAGTGGTAGAATGGGTTGTAGCTGCCTTGGCTTGGATTGCTTTGTGAACAGTGGTTTCTGCTTTCACGGGGTGTGTTTGTGCTGATTTCCCCCCCTCATCCCATGCTACACCTCCCAGCTTGTGTTCTCAGCTGGCAGCAGCTCTGTTGTGTGTTGGGAAGCTTGGCTGAGCCACCTCACTACAAAACTTGTGTGTCTTTTGACATTCAGTACTGCCCTGGGGTTCTCATCCAAGCTAGTCAGGGAGTCGCTGAAAATCAGGGCAAGAGGCAATGGGTGGAAGTTGAAGCATTGTGGAAATATGTGGAAGAATTTTTTTTCCCTGTGAGGGTAACAGAACCCTGGAACAGGCTGCCCAAGGGGGTTGTGGAGTCTTCCTTTCTGGAAATATTTGAGATCTGCCTGGATGTGATCCTGTGTGATCTGGCGTAGGGGTACCCTGGTATAGGGGTAACTGTATCCAGTTCTGGAGCCCCCATTACAAGAGAGATGTGGAGATGCTGGAGAGTGTCCAGAGCAGGGCCAGGAGGATGCTGAGAGGGCTGCAGCAGCTCTGCTGTGAGCACAGACTGAAAGAGTTGGGGCTGTTGAGTCTGGAGCAGAGGAGGCTCCCAGGTGACCTTCTTGTGGCCTGCCAGGATCTGAAGGGGGCTACAAAAAAGCTGGGGAGGGACTTTTGAGGCTGTGAGGGAGTGGCAGGAGTGGGGGGAATGGAGCAAAGCTGGAGGTGGGGAGAGTGAGGCTGGAGGTGAGGAGGAAGTTGTTGAGCAGGAGAGTGGTGAGAGGCTGGAATGGGTTGCCCAGGGAGGTGGTTGAGGCCCCATGGCTGGAGGTGTTTCAGGCCAGGCTGGCTGAGGCTGTGTGCAGCCTGCTCTAGGGTAGGGTGTCCCTGGGCATGGCAGGGGGGTTGGAGCTGGCTGCTCCTTGTGGTCCCTTCCAACCCTGACTGATTCTATCATTCTAGGTGACCCTGCTCTGGCAGGAGGATTGTATTGGATGAAGTTTTGAGTTCCCTTCCTGCCCCTAACTTTCTGTGATCAAAGAATTGCTTTGTTTGGAGAACACCTCCAGGATCACCAAGACCAACCATCAACCTAACACCACCGTGGCCATTAATCCATGTCCCAGATCCAAACATCTGCTGAACACCTTGAGAGGTGGTGACTCCTTCACCATCCTGGGCAGCCTGTTCCCATATCTGGCCACTCTTTCAGCCTGGTATTCCAGTTTGGTATTCCCTTATTTGTGGGAGCATCTGGTTTCTCCTGCCTCTGATGCAGAGCCCTTGCTGATTGTGGCAGAGCAGGCAGCACATGGAGGACATTACAGGGGATTTAATCAATGTTTATAAACATCTGAGGGCTGAGGGTCAGGAGTGGGGGGGATAGGCTCTGCTCACTGCTCCCTGGGACAGGACAAGCAGCAATGGATGGAAGCTGCAGCACAGGAGATTCCAGCTCAACACAAGGGGGAACTTCTTTACTGTAAGGGTCCCAGAGCCCTGGCACAGGCTGCCCAGAGAGGTTGTGGAGTCTCCTTCTCTGGAGCCTTTCAAGGCCTGTCTGGATGTGTTCTTGTGTGATCTGTGTGGTCCTGCTGTGGCAGGGAGGTTGGACTGAATGATCTCCTTGGGTCCCTTCCAACCCCAAACATCCTGTGAGCCTGTGACATTGGCTCACCTCCCCTTGCATGCTGCGGTGGGATAAAGGCAGAGCTGTAGCTCTTGGACCTACCAGGTGGCTCTGCAGGCTGTAAATCCCCCCCTGTAGGCTTAAATGTAGCCATTTTTGTAATTTATAGCTATTTAGACTATCCATTCACATCTGTCAGCAGCAAAGGCAGTTTTGACATTGCAAGCTTCTATCAGGTTATCTTTAATCAGTTTAGAGGCACCGAAGCCACAAATGTCTCCAATAGCCAATCCTAATGGTGGAGTCCTCTCAAGTCTGACTGAATTATTTATTGTGTTATGATGAAAATGTCTGGGGTTTATTGGGTTTTCTTTGAAGAACTTGATTCTGCCTGAAGTCTGGAAGATAAAAGATCAGTGATTGTCTCTCCAAGTTCCTTATTCCAAATCCTTCAAGGCTTTTCATTTCCCCCCCACCCCTACTTGCTGCTGCTTTGCAGTCAAGGTGAGGGAGTTGAGATTTTTTTTGTACTCTATTAAAGAGCTTTAAGTGTAAAAATGGACACAAAAAAATCCCCATCCCAAACCCTGACACACCAAACTTTTACCTTTAGTAATTATAAAGGCAGATGTAATGTTGTAAAGAATCGAGCAGGTTGGAAGAGACCTCCAAGCTCATCCAGTCCAACCTAGCAGCCAGCCCTGGCCAATCAACATAGAATCAGGCAGGTTGGAAGAGACCTCCAAGCTCATCCAGTCCAACCTAGCACCCAGCCCTGGCCAGTCAACCAGACCATGGCACTAAATGCCCCAGCCAGGCTTTTCCTGAACACTTCCAAGGAGAGTGACTCCACCACCTCCCTGGGCAGCCTAAAGTGAATAACTGTTTCTGGATGCACAAAGCTCTGGAGGTGAGAAATGCTGAGAGTCAGGAAGTTAAAGACTTGAGCCAGCCCTGAAGATGGGAGATGTGCCCTAGGGACCAGTGGGCTGCAGCTGTAGAGTGTGCACATGGCTTTGGGTGTCTAACCAGTGTGCAGGTTTGGATTTTGACCAGGCTTCGTGCACAGCTTTGCTGTGTACCTGAAGTGGGCTGCAGGAGAGCTGGGGAGGGACTTTTTACAAGGGCTTGTAGTGACAGGACCAGGAGTAATGTCTCTGGGCTGGAAGAGGTGAGATGGAGACTGGAGATCATAGAATCAGTCAGGGTTGGAAGGGACCACAAGGAGCAGCCAGTTCCAACCCCCCTGCCATGCCCAGGGACACCCTACCCTAGAGCAGGCTGCACACAGCCTCAGCCAGCCTGGCCTGAAACACCTCCAGCCATGGGGCCTCAACCACCTCCCTGGGCAACCCATTCCAGCCTCTCACCACTCTCCTGCTCAACAACTTCCTCCTCACCT
>WAAF01014032.1:5348-39648 GCA_013400475.1 Tricholaema leucomelas
TGGCTGTCTGGGCTGCATGTGCACACTGCCGGCTCATGTTGAGCTTCTCGTCGACCCAGACCCCCAGGTCCTTCTCCTCAGGGCTGCTCTCCAGCCATTCATCACCCAGCCTGTATCTGTGCCTGGGATTGCACCGACCCAGGTGCAGGACCTTACACTTGGCCTTGTTAAACGTCATGAGGTTGGCCTGGGCCCACCTCTCCAGCCTGTATGAACTGTGCTACATTGATATAATAGAATATGTGCATCAAAGGAGGCTTCACTGAATGGCAATATTTTAAAAGTGGTCATTAATTAATAGCACTAAATACGAATGTTTCAGTGCCAACTTACTACCACTAAACACCATCTAACACAAACTCGTTAACATTTAATTTTTAGTTTATAGCTGTTTTAAACAGTGTTGCTTCTTGGAATCTGCAATGAAATTTTGGCATTAAGAAGACTAAGCAATAATTATCCTCTGGATGGAGTTAAAGGGCTGGGAAAGTTCTGTATCAATGACACAGCCACACAAAACTTCATAAAGAACTTTGTGAAAACCAGCAACTTGTCAGTTCTAAAAGTAGCCTGGGTAAGACTTTGGGTCTGCAGAATATGCAGAGAAATGCACAGGTGGATACATGAACTCTCAAATTTTATATGAGCCAGGGAAAATAATCATTGATGGGTAATTTTGTGTAATCAAACACTGCCCAATAAAATGGCCAAAAAGCGGTAGAGAGCAGATTAATCCATGATGGAATTCTTTCAGAATAAAAGAGGAATGGCAGAAATACTACTTCTGAAACAAGGGAAAGTGACCTTAGCCATGTTTTACATTTGATATGAATGACAACTATGCCTGCAGTGTAAGCACTGCATGTATAAAAACGTATGTATAAAACAAAAACTTTGAAAGCAAATGACTTTGGAAGTCCCACTTTTAGAAGAAAATGAGAATTCCAGGATGTAAACAGACAACATTCAAGATCAACAACTACCATAATATTATGACCTAGGAAACAGCATTTGTACAGTTAAATCGGATTTAGAGTAAGTTTTCTTGAAAATATGGCAGTATCAGAATATTAATCATAATGGAATAGTGACTCCTGATTAAGCTGAAATTATTTCCTTTACCCAGAAAATTTTAGAAACAAAAAGGTGTATTCTGTATGAGAGGAAACATGCAGACCAGGATTTTGTAGTTCTACTACACCTTTCCATTCTCTTTGTAAGATTTCTTTCTAAACTTACTCCTTTTTCTCAACATGCTGTATGCAGCTGGATGACAAAGAGACTTTCCCCTGCAGAAAAGAGCTATCTAGCTGCAAATTCCTCCAAACTGCTTAGCAGGAGATCCCCAAAGGGACCAGAGTCACTGCACAGACAGCAATTTAGCATTTATATGAGGATCTTGCCATTTCCAAATGTTCTTCATGATGCCCAGACGACACTTTCAGCTTTGACAGATTGAAATGCAATATCTGAATACCTCTGCAACAATACCTAGTGCTGACAATGGGCCAGAATAACAGGCATATATAAAAAAAACCATTACACCTAAGACCACAGTTACCTGTGTATAATTAATTTTAATGCATGACCTCTATCCTGGGATGTGCTGTGCTATCACTTTAATTTGAATATGTGTGCTAGTTTGAAGCTAGCTAGCATGTTTTGGTGAGAAGAATTAGATCATAGGCTAAGAAATTAAAACAATGATGTCTACTTCCCTCACAGTCTTGCTGAGATGTGTAAAGAAGAAAGGCAAAACAAAGATTAGGTCACTTTTGCTCTGCACTGCGTGCTGGGCTGTCCACTTCTGCTTTTGCCTGCTGAGGAGCTGAGGCTGCTGGCTGAACTCCATCTTGCTTTCTAACCTCACCCTCCCTTTGCTTTTGTGGCTGATTCACCTTTGCTTAATTCCTCTGGCCGAACCTCCATTCCTTAGGACTGGGGTAAGGTTGAGAGGGGTAGGGGGAAGGTGAGGGGTGGTTGAGAGCCCCTCCTGGGGACTCAGGTTTCTGGGAGGGGAGTTGTGTTTCTGTATTACCTTTTTACCTTGCATATTTCTGTCTATAACTGTATATACTGTAAATATCTGCTTGTAAATTGTGCCAGCTGTAAATATAAGCTTCATTCAAATTTCCAGAGCTGACTGAGTCTAGTCTGGGTGATTTCTAAAGTGTGGGGGGGCGGGGGATACCCAAACCATCACAATATGGTTACAATAGTGCACAAGAATTAGTCCAACTGTCTGTCTCTCTCCCTCTCAACGTGTGTATACATATATATAGTCTGTTACACTGTTCCTTTAAAAACTTCCAGCATACAGAAATGTAATTATAATGGCCAAAACCAGTTTTATGAAAGCACAAAGCATAGGCAAGCAGAGACTCCCATAATTCTGGAGTGGCTAACTTGCCTGTTAAGATTTTGTTAAATGATAGACTGCATTCTGTAAAAGCAATCTGTCTGTATCAGATTTATCACAAGGCACTTATTTAAATTCATTAATAAGGAGCAGACATAATGCTTCAGTCATATTTTCTTTATGTTTGGTAATCTTTTCCTATTTTCCTCTTGGATTATATCAATTTTCACTGTTACAGTACTTGCAAGTAAAGTTTTGCTCAGATTTTCAGTTCAAATTCCTCAGACTAAGTCAGGCTACGAAAGACCATTTCTAAAATGAATTTTAGGAACAAAATAGAATTAAAAAAAAATATTCTTCTTCTGTTTAATGTAGCCATAATGCAAAAAAAAAATACCATACAGTTCTAATTTAGAAGACCATTCCTCCAGCCTCAAAGAAAAAGAGAAGTGCACACATGCATACTGCGAGATTAGAGCTACTTTCTTGCTCTGCCACCTATAAATACAGTTATTCCATCCTAGATGAGGTTTTACATCAACTCACTTTGGCCCTCTGGAAGTAGTAACTATTCCAAGGTGCATCACACCATCAACAGAGGAAAACAGGCACTTTTGCAGGAGCAATTAATCTTTTTTAGACATCTACCTTCTGGATGGATAACAGCCGGGTGGTATGAATCTCACCAATATACCAAATGCATCACATAAATTACATGTTTGGACTAGTGATGAAATCTTTTGTGGGAACTAAACCTGTTACATAAACACCTTAGCAGCTTGTTAGACCTTTACATTCTTAATGCATGTTAGATTGCTACATTCTTATTCTTTTAAACTTTTTACCTCCTGCGGTAACAGTACAACTCAAAAATCTTTCACCTCAGGAAACACAATTGGCATAAAATGCTTCCTTCTGCCTTTCTCCTTAATATTCTGTT
This sequence comes from Tricholaema leucomelas, assembly GCA_013400475.1. Taxonomy (NCBI): domain Eukaryota; kingdom Metazoa; phylum Chordata; class Aves; order Piciformes; family Lybiidae; genus Tricholaema lacrymosa; species Tricholaema leucomelas. The sequence continues at coordinate 8,648 of WAAF01014032.1, forward strand.
GAAGTGAAACCAGACAAAACCATTTTGTCACATTGCTGTTCTTACAAATAAGCAGCAAAGTGGTGGAAACAGATAATGCATCGCAGCCTCTACTAGAGGAGAAATAGAGAGCAGAGTATTTGGTTTCACAACACAACTGAAAGTAATGAGAAGTCAAAAAGAGGTTTGAGAAACAATTCCTCAGCATTAATCTGTTAAGTCAAGCTGACCTTTGAGAGTACTGTTTATCAAAAGTAATATTCAGTATTTTTTTAGTATATAATACCTCTTCGAATGCTTCTCCTCAGTTTGTTGCAGAGGTCAATGCGTGGGTTCTCCAAGCTGTCCTCAATGGAGCCAGGGCTTTGCTCAGGAGATGAGGGCCCTTTGCTAAGGTCCAGTGGTACTTTGCTACCTGTTGGGGGTGGGGAGGTGGCAGGGCTGTAGCTCGAAGTAGGACTGCTTGCCACAGATGAAGTAGAGAGGTCAAGGGCACCAATCCTTGAATTGAGTGGTGAAGTCAATGACAATTTTCGGGTTCTGACAGGTGAGGAAGTTCTGGAGAGTGACAAGGGAGGAGGAGAAGAAAACTTGCGACAGAGGTGTGGTGACTTCCCATCAGCCAGATACTCTCCTCTGTTGTTTTGGCTGGTAGCAAAGAACAATTCCAAAGATCTGAAAACAAGAAAAAAAAAAGAAAAAAAAACCAAACACCAGATGATAATAAATGTCAAAGAAATGTAAAGTAAATAACACTTACAGACAACGTTTTTTTTTGCAAATCTGCATGCACCACAAAATTTGTAAGACAGTCATAACTCAAAGCCAGGGCAGAAAGTTGAGACAGCCTTACCAAAAAACTTACGTGCTACTTACAAAGGAAGAATGTTCTTCTTAGATTATTAACATAACAGAAAATGGTTAAGCAAAAACAAAAGGGAAATGACACCATAGTCATTTAGTAAGAAAGCCACGACAGAGGAACAACTTCAGAGCTCACCTGACGGGAATTGAAGTGAAAGGCCGTCGATATATGTCTGAAAGTTTTTCCAGTACAACAGCTGCAGTAGTAAATATTCGGTAAGTGTGTAGGAAAGTGTTGAGGAAATCAATACTTAGAAATCTCAGATCGGTTAGCCGCTCCAAAAGGCGCTCAACGCTTGCATAACGGATTTGGGGTACTTTGCAGGAATTCAGTGTTTTGCTGAAGCAGATATCAATGTCATCTCTATGAAGACGAGCATCAGACCTACACAAAGTGAAATTTAGAACATTTTGCCAAAGGGGAATAATGAGTATGACACTATAGTGCTACTACTTTAGCTACTCCTCTCACCAAAGAACCATAGAATCATAGAATTGCTTTGGTTGGAAAAGATAACTAAGGTCATCAATTCCAAATGTCCAACCTGACACCATGGCCATTAAACCATGCCCTAAAGTGCCATGTCTACACAGTTTTTAAATACCTCCAGCTATGACAACTTTACCACCTCTCTAGGCAGCCTATTCCAATTCCTGACCACCGTTTCTGTAAATAAAGGTTTCCTACTATGCAATCGAACCCTCCCTTGGTCCATCCTTCTATTTCATCAACAAAAGAAAACTCCTCATCTGCAGTGATATCTGATTCCACTGAGTTCTGCTTTATGCTGTAACTAAGGGAATGAAACCTTTATTTATTGCAAATTAATAATTTATATTTCAAAGTGCAACCAATTGTTAATAAGGCTTAAATTTCTGAAGTGGAACAGGAAGTAGAAGTCTCCCCTCTTACCTGTTTCAGGCTGTTGTGCCCTGTAATATGACACTATAGCTCACTTCAGAACAATAGTGGACATAACACATTTATTTTTTCTGCTTTTCTTTCCTATCTAAAATAAAGCAAAAGACCAGCAAAACTAACCCTTAACTAAGTTCAGGACTCACTTGCAAGGAAATAACTGTCCTTAGGCTCCAAGAACTACTCTTGATTTTTAGCAAAGAAGAAAATAGAATAAAGCATCTAGATTTTCAAATCAGAAACCATGGAGAGGTTGTGCTTCAGTGAAAAAGAAATCAATTATTGCTTAGATTGGAAAAAAAAAAATCAATCATTTGTAAAAGGCTACTCATAATATGTTTGGGTTTTTTTCCCCCAATTTAATTTTTTGCTGCATTTTAATCCAGTTGAAGCTCAGGTTGTAAAAAACCATAATGGATTTTAAGTAAAGAATATTTCAATACTACCTGTTGATCTTGTTAAAAAGTACTGGGTTTTCTGAGAAAATGACATGTTCTGCACACTTCTGCATTGTATTTCACAATGGAAGCAATAACAAAATCCTTCTTTCTTAAGTAGGGTTCTCATAAAAGTGGCGCATGTTTTTTTATTTCAACCAAAGACAACTGATGCTAGAATGTCTGCTAAAGTTCAGACAAGTAAAATCACACAAAGAACATTAAATTTGTGTCTATTGTGAAGATCCTGTACGATTTTTAGAATTAAGATTTTTTTTCTCTTGACATTGGATTTAAGATCTTGCTGTACTCTGCATTTGAAAACAATTAATATATTTCTAACATTCAGCGGACAACAGAAGTGTTTACACACTGGAGAGTTCCTGGCATAAAAACACATACAATAAAGTGCCTTCTTTACAGGCTCAAAGGTTTGTGCCTTAGCAGGGTATTCGCAGATATTATCTCTTCTTCATTCCCAAACACTTATAAGCAGAGGAGAGGCAACAACAACAACAAAAGAGGCAAGAGAAATCTTTATGTACAAAGTACATCCAAGAGAGAGAAATGACCTAGTGACAGAGAAAAACTTAGAAAGGAAATATTTATATTTATATATTCTTTATATTGAATAATAGTAGGGAAAACTCACGTAAATACAGATCTGGAAAGGATACAAGAGCTAAAATTATGTTAAAAATTTGGAATCATGTACTCAAAATTGATGTTTACTAATAAAAATGTATTACAATAAAAATTTGTTACAATAATGACTGAAAGAAACCATGACTGGAGGAAGCAATCAAATGATTAGTGGTGTTACCTTGATGTGATCATTTAAAATTAAAACTTTATCAGAAATAACATAAAAAAAGATAAATTTTTGATTAATGCAACAGATTACCTTTGAAAATTATACTTTTATGAAGTCAAATTATGAACACATTTAAAAAGAAAGCAAGGAGTGGCTTGACAGAGAATAAAATTTTTCATCTGAATCACAACTGAAGACATCTTCACAAACAATAGAACAATCTAAAATGTGATTCTATACAGTGCAATACTATGAACCAAGAGTATACCCTTTGAGGCATATCTCAAAGTTTGAAGAAGAGTATTTCAAAAGACACATTTTGGGCTGTAGAATGAATTATATCTGACAAAAATGGGCAAAAAAATAGTTTTCCAAATTCACATTTTCTTCTTTTAAAACTCTTATTAAATAAAGCCCAATAAGCTACTTTGTTTGCTATGAAAAAGTCGTTGCACTTACTTGATCATGTGTGGCACCGTGACTTTAGAGTTTTCCTCAAACACTATGGTCATTAAGCCATTGCACCTTATGTTATCAATGCACTGTGAAAATAAACATTGAAAGCCGTTATAATCAATACACAGGGTAGGAGGGCTTATTTTCACACTTTTTGTACCTCTGTGAGCTTAAACTTCTACAGGTGTGGACTGACTGGTACAAGGTGTTCTCAAACATTGAAAGCAGTGATGCAAGAATTAGAGTGGACACATTTTCTAGTCTTCTGCCCTTAATCTGCACAACTGCAAGCTCGTATACCTTCACCAGCACACTTAAGGTATTCAGCTCAGTATCTCTGATCCTAGAGTTGGAAGTGAAATTTCCTTTGCAGTTCCTTTGAAACTGAAAATAATGAACTATCTGTAGAATTTTCTGAATGAATGTTAAGCTTTAAAAATCATCACTCTACGGAAGTTGTTGTGGTAGGCCTGATAGGCCTTAAATAGGCTTATACATGTCCTGCCTTGCCTAGGCATGTTCTTCTGCCCCAACAGAAAGGCAAGCATGGAAATGGACACAAAAGGACCTTACGCCACTGAGGGCCCTGTGGTGTAAGGTACACACACTTAGCTTGTGCCTGCCTAGTGCAAGGCCTGTGCTTTTCCCAAATTAGGGAAAAGTGAGCCTGTGGCTTTGCCTAATATGGTATGGTTTGGCTAACTGCCATTGTGATTGGCTATTCTTTTGTCCAAAGGGGAGGTAATCTCAGCCCACATTGATAAAAGCAGATACACAGGTGAACAACCTGCTTTTGCTTCCCTGCTTTGCTTCCCTGCTCTTTGCCTGCTCTCTCTGCTGTGCCCAGCCGTGCTGCTATTGCACACTGCCTTATTGCTTGCCTGGTAAACTCCACTGCCATGAGTTACCAGGAGCAGACCCTGGATGTCTGCACACGATCAGCCTGTGTGGCCAGTGTGACATTGTGCTGAGACTGCATAACATCCTGCCTTCTGCACCTGAAGGTCCTGCTTAGAATCCCTGGACATGTACACAAATCATCCAGAGGAAGCCAGGAGAACAAGGTCAGAGATTGTCTGCATCCTTTCCCCAGAAGCTGGCAAGATTCAAGACTCAACATCCAACAAGACAGAATCCCCTGAAAGTGTTTGGGCACTGTCTGGACTGTGGCTAGCCCCTCTGAGGGTAATTATAATAATCTGTGAGTAAATGCTCAATGCCTCTTTGTAATTCTCTACTGCCTTCTGCCACAGAGCAGAAAGAGCTTGGGCCCATCTACTGGGCAAACAGCTTATTAGCCACAAGCAGAATTTGACCACAGGAATGGTCTCTTCCATTTCAATTAATGTTTATGTATTTTGCTGGTTATATTAGACATCGATGTTATCCATAGAATGTTTCCATAACCATGTAAGAATCAAAATATTATTAAAATTAGTGGTTGAGGGTGGTGAGAGCTCTGAATATCAAAATCAATTAACAATATAAATTTTGGAAAATATCGTCTTGCATCAATTAATTTCCCCTCCCCAACAGAAGTTAAAATACTTTATACACATACACAAACACATAACAACGTAACCTGTACAATGCTTAGCACTGTACAAAAGGATTGAAAAACAATTTCAAAAAACATCACTTGTAAAAATAATTTCAAGTGGTGCTGTTACGATGAAACACAGCTATGAAGATGCTGTCCAAGAAATTCTTGTTGCAAAGTGTTGTATGAATGTTTTGGGCTAGCTTTAAGAAGCTGAAAAGACACTTCTGGGTCACATCACAGCATACACTGCTTTAGAAATTACAGGCTGTCCTGTAGCCTGCAAAAGTCTACAAACCTAGGGGTGCTGTTCTTGAAGGCTCAAAGTAGCTCAGTGTGGGCAACGAATAGGGGCAGATCAAAGTCATTTGCACACCGTTATCCTCTGGTGTCCCAGTTTAGGGCCACGAGTTATCCAGGACTGGAGGACAGAAATGATACTTACTCTTTTGGAAGAGTAAGAATGAAGATACTGCACACTGATTGGATGCTTAAAGGGAGATTCTGTTTATAGGTGCATATATGGGAAAAGCAATCAGGTAGAAAGAAAACATCAACAAACTAGGCCAAGCCTATTGGACTAAAACCTTCTAGAATCCTCCACCCTCTCCACCCCCAGCAGGCCTGAGAGTAGGCCAAAGCTGCTCTCCCCAGCTTAGGCCCACAAGGCCTCAGCAGGCCTCATGATGCAGCTCAAAATTCTGTGCTAGGTAGAAGCCATCTCCCACACGCAAGCCATACGATAAGGAGGGACATGTGCTCCTTTCAGAGAAAAGAAGTGAAGGGAGGAAAGGCAGGGAGGAGAAGACCGTGCTATCAGCCAGGCGTTGCCTTATAAGCTATGATAACAGAAAGCAGAATAGAATAACAGTATTACAACATCCTGGAATGGCCAGGTCCATCCCCTGGGATGGGACTTTGTAGCTGGCCTCCCCCTAGACTACCACATTTGATTTGCAGTTTTATGTAGTTAGTATAAAATAGCAACACAAACCTTACTCTTGGAAGTCTGGTAGACATAGACTGTCTGACAGTGGATCAGGCTTACGAGATCTTGTTGTGGAGGGCCCATAGGCCCGAAAAATAGGCTCATTCTATGCCTCACTTTGCTTTGCATGCCCAGGCATGTTCCCCCCCAAACCAGGGGTAAACAAGCCCAAAACGGGTAAACACATTAAAAGGCATAAAAGGTACAAAAGGCCAAGGTGCCATGGTGTCTGCCTGGCCCCGGCCCTGCTAAGGCCTGTGTAGTAAACAGGTTGCATAAGCCCACACTGAGCGTGTGGCCCAGCCTATGCTCTCTCCATTTATGGAGGTATAAGGCATAGTGAATTCGCCTATTTTGGTGATGTTTGGCTGTCTGCCAAACCGATTGGTCAATAATGGCCAATTGGGCCAATTGATCTCGGCCCACAGTTTATAAATGAGAGCGCACACGTGTGCCAGTGCTTCTGTCTACAGAGCTTCTATCTACAGAGCTTCTATCCACAGAGCTCGCTTCTCTCCTCTCTCACACTCACGCTGAGGCCCTGTCCTCACGATCGCTTATACTTAGACTTGGGCACAACTATTGTCTGTTACTTTGTGTCACCGGCCTATTTGCTCATGCTGATATGGAGATAGAATCTCCCAGCCAGCCAGCCGAGGTGAACTAATCAGGACATTCGATCCTGCACTGTCTATATATCTGAGGAGCACAGACTCCAGCTAGCCGTGTATGCCCATTGCTTCAGCCTGGTAAGAGCCAAAGCTGCCAAGCCACCAGGAGCAGACCAGAGACGCGATCGACCTGACAGCCAGGGTGAGAACCGTGCTGCACAGCACCCATTCTCCAGCAACAGAGGTCCTGCCACCGGTCCCGCAGCAGTTCCCGGACCAAGCTTCCAGGAGGAACCAGGAGACAAGGCAGAAGGTATCCTCGCCAGGAGAAGGAGGTAGAGACTGTATTGATTTCCCCCAGATAGCTGGGAAGACTACATCCTTTCCCCCAGAAGCCGGGAGGATCACTAATATCCCCTAGAAACGGGAAGATTCCTATTTCCCCTCACACCGGGAAGATTTCCAGCCTCACAGGTCCACGGGCATAGTTCCCAGAGGTTTGGACCTTAGGTAAATAGGCAGTTGATATAACCCCGGAGGGTGATTGATAATTATTGATAACTAACCAGAATTGTTAGTAAATACTTTGAAGCCTCTGTAATATTTGTAATCTCTTGCCAAAGGGCAGAAGGTGTTTCAGCCCACTCCGTTGGGCAGGTGGTATATTGACCCCAAGCGGAACTGAGCCGCGGGGAAAACTCTCTCTGTTAATAGTCTGTTAATAGTTGAATGCCAGTCATTGTAATATAGTTCTTAGTAAGCCGTTTATTGTGATATTAGCCCATAAGGTCGACCCATAACCGTGAATGAACAATATTTAATACAGTGGTTGGGGGGTGTTGAGAGTTAAGAATATTTAGTTTAATAAACATATATTTTTATATAACTACCTCGCACCCATTGATTTCGCCACAAACAGGCGATAAGGGCAGAAGTCCCCTCCGCCACAGATCTGCAAGAAGTACCTGCTGCCTGACACTACAGGGTTCATGTTTTTACAATACTTTCTAGTTTTGCTCATCAAATATCACACATCTATCTATAAACCACTACATAAACCCACCACTTTCTTTACATCAATAAAAGGGAGTTTTCAAAGCTGTCATTAACCTCCACTTCAATAATTACAGTAAGTCTGATGGCTTTTGAACATCTCATAGCAAAATAATGATTTATGTCAGATTGGTCAAACAAGATAATCAGACTCACCTTCAAGTCTAAAATGTATCTTCCTAGCTATACATTTAAAATTGCTGTATGTGGGTTTTAAATTCAGATACTTAAGATTATTTGAAATGTGCATTTGTAACAATTCACACTACAATTTTATCAAATCCTTACCTAAAAGCACTGGAAAAGGCACATCTAATAAAAGTACCTAATTTCTCCCATGTGGCTTTTAAGTGTTGCAAAGAAACCCTTAGCATCAATTATAAAACTGCCTGAGGTAATTTGGCACTGTTATCCTCAGTCTTCACAGCCCTAACATTTATCACTTCCCTGATAGATACTATAATTCTAGCTAAGGAATGAGTGAAATGGGGATTTAGGGATGAAGAACAGCAAGATCCAACTGGAAGAAGGGAGGCATATTCAGCATCATGAAAATCCACAGATTTTTTTGTACAGCTTGCATGGAACTCAACTATCCTTACTAGCAATATCTAGACAAATACAACTCACATGTCTTTTCCGTATATAATTTAAATAGGATGCAGAATTCTGGACACGCATACTAACAATATGAGTGAACTGTGACTACACAAATACCTTTTTTTAACTTGCAAGCATAGGAGAATACATATTTACTAAAAGAACATTTTTACATGCCCTTATTTACTAGAAGAATACTTTTAATGTGCCCTTATGTTCTCCTAAAGGGTTGTAGCCAGCATTAAAAAAAGAAAAATTGCTCCTGAACAGGAAATTCACTAAGTTTTTCTGGCAATATTTCTGCTGGCAATGTCTCTTAGTCAGAAATGCAATTTGGTTGTCAAGAGACCAATGGTCTCATACATTTTCTAATTTTTCACTCCATTTTTGTTTTCCCTCCAACAGAAGATAGGCAGCATGTTTCATGCTTCCTGCATTTTGTTTTTCTTTCTTACTTGGACTGTAAGCAACAAGTCAATTGGCTTGATGTGATTGCTATTTGTAAACAAGGGTACCAATATGTGCCCCAAATTGTGCAGTATGTGCAGTACATTGTGCTCCATCTTGCTCCTTTAGTTTTTGGTGTTTTTTTTTTCTTTTAAGCTGCTGCTCATCCCCTTAATGTCTTTTTCTTCCCTTCCTTTGTATGGCTGGAGAAGATATTCCAGCATTGCAAAGCTAATTGATCTGAGTTTTCTCTGGTTTTGGCTATAAGTTTCTGCTAATTATTGGCACCCTATCTCTTCAGAATACCCCTGTCCTCAAAAGCTGGGAGATCACCTCTTCTTTAAAGAGGAAAAAGGAAAGAAACTCTTCTAAATGCTTCACTGGCAGTTGAGTCAACACTTTTCTGTCTCAGCTGAATGAAGCTAGTCATGTTTTTTATTTCTGCCTTACTAAAACAATTTTGAGCTTTGTAGGCACACAGCTCTTAAGTCAGCAGTGGAGCTTTTCACTCTTCCCAATACAACAATATCATTATTTGGAGTATTTTTGAGGAGAAGACCTGAGCTTTGGAGGTAGACTCAAACTCTTATCTCTGGTCTACGTGGACTGAGGGTGACTTTCTCATTTAAATATATTATTATTTAGGCTAAGAACAAACTTATTCCTGCATGTCCCATGTTCCAGGACCATTCTTAAACAGTCCCTCAGCAAATAGCTCCAATACTTTCATGTGTCAATGGAACATCGTAAAAATTCACTGAAAATCCATTAAAAAAAAAAAACAAAAAACAAACCATTCTATATTCACTGAGTTGCAGATTATACCAAATGTTGAGAATTTTATCTCCCTCTTTGTGTTCCTTTAAAAATGTTCATCCAGAAGAATGTAACTCAGAGTTTAAGGAATTTCTACTCATTATGGTGATCTGAAGATGTTGCCAGCAATGGGAGCATCTTTAAAAATTCATCAAATTCCACTCTGATGTTTATCTAATTAACTATTTCTCTTGAAATTAATAGTTGTGACTTAAATTCAGAACTATGTGAGATCTCTGTACTCGTGGTTGTCTGTGTGAACAGGACTGCAATGGCCTCTATTCAGATATTTGAAAGGTCAATTTTTTTCATAGCGTGTTCAACTTCTTTCTCCAAATAGATTATGATGAAAGTTTATCTAACACACTTTTAGCCAAAAAGCACTAAAATATAGTTATGCCTGACATCAAAGCAATTTAAAGCTCCATTTTTCTTCATTCACAATTAAATTTCCTGCACAATATCAAGACATCTAGTGATCATTTATATGGGTTTGTTAGTATTCTTTTTTGGTGGAAAACAGAGTTTATCTCATTTCCATGGGATATGATTATTGATGTGTAATTTTCACTCTCAGGACTCTCAAGTGGTTTTGATCCAAATGAAAGTTACCAAGAAGTTCTATTCTTAAATCAAAAGAGGAATCTGAATGTGCTCTTCTTAGACATAAAAATGATTACCAGCAGTATTATGTTTTTCAGCTGATGATTCTGTATTTGCATTTATATCTCATTTCTCTCATTCAGAAATTCTGTTCAGGGATGAGTCCAATGTAAAGACACTAAGTTACACTAAGGGGTATTCATGTGCAGCACAGAAAATATGCCCTCAAGAAATCAATGTCCCTCTCTGGAATTATTTTTCTGAAATACAGCTTAAACTAAGATCACAGTACAAACAAGATAAAGAATGCATTAAGCTACCTGACTTATGTCACTTGTCCATGCAGCTTTCTCTTGTCGTGATGGGGCTAAAAGAACAACAGTAAATGGAGGAGCATCTGCAGGTTCAACTACAAGCTTGAAATCAAGGTGTCCAAACACTTGTCCAGAACCTTTTGCTTTACAGACAGAGGAAGGGAAAAAAACAACAAAATGTGAGACTTCAGACTATAAAATAAAGCAAATAATGTTCTCATTTGAAATGGAATTTACTTCAAAACGTGCCTCTGAAAAAGCACAATCCAGCTGAAGATCCAAACCACATATTTTTTGTTGCATACATGACAAAACAAACAAAAAAAACCCAAAAAACCAAACGCAAACACACTATAGCGGGCATTACTTGTAAGGCTGAAGTATTTCTAACATCTCTATGCTGATGCACTCTCAGCGAACTAGAACTATCACTGAAATCAGTGAAACTACTTTTCATTATTCAAGTGCCAAACCTACCTAAAACTGCAGGATGGAAGCCAAAACAAATTACAATAAAATCGGCTTGAGATTAGGTCTTGTTATTTCATTGGAACAAGATTGATGTCAAGATTTGTAGGGAATCCAAGACAAAAACTTTCAACTAACTCTGCCAATTCACTCAACGCCCTTCTATTTAAGAAACCAAATTATCTGCTGATTCTTTGAAGTGTTTGGTTGTTTGTTTTTTTTTTCTTTTTGAAATCCTCCAGGTGAAGTTGTATACAGAAGTCAGCAAATAATTTGCTACATTCTTTCAGCCATTCCATTTGAAAATCTTATGTGAGATGTCAACAAGAGCAAACATAAAATGAGCTCTTACCGAAGCCAGCATGCCCATTATTGAAACATTTATTCGACTGAATCAGTCTAACATTATATTCCTCTGGTTTCACGAGTGAGAATATACATATTTGCTTTTACAAGGAATAAAGGGTACTGGAAACTGTAATTATGACAAAGAGATGAATTTAACTTACAATCATCATCACTTGTGTCTGTCTCCTCAATCAGTGTGCACTCTATTAAAGACAGAACACCTCCTGTCTGTGAAAACAAAGCACGTTGTTTTATAAATTTTGTCATTATAGTTATTCTTAGAATTTGATATACATTACTCCAACATTTTAAGTACTCCTAGGAAGGTACTTCAATTTCATGATGCACATTTTTCCTCAAGAGCTAAACCCAGCTAGTTTAAACAAAATATTTTCCCTAATCAAACAAATCAATAATGTACTCAGCTGTGCAATATTTATTTCACTTTTGCTGCAATATGATTAATCTCATGTATAGACTTATTTACAAGTTTCAAGAAAAGTAACTAGAATTTCCTATTTTCCTGAATTTAAATGAAATAGATACAACATTTTTTTTCAGAAGTTCAGTTACACTCTATTTACTTTGCAAAACACTTAAACTATTTAAGGGCTACAGTGAGAAAGCATAGGAACGGTCTTAATAAAATCTCAGAAATGTCTTTGCCAAGTTAAAATTCTGTTCAGTGTAACCCACTCTGTAAACTACTGTCCCTTTTTTCATAAGCCAACACTACGAAAGCCTGATTCTCAACAAGTATAGCTAGTGTTCTTAAGAGCATGTGATGTTCAGGAAAACAAGACAGACTTCTACAATTAATTTTATTCAAGCTCTGGAAAATACTCTGTTAATTCCACAGGGTTGTACTAGATAGTTTATGTGCAGAAAAAAAAGTATTTAAGTTCAGTGCTACCTTATACAAATAGATATGCTGAATGTCTTGTTTCTAAGCCTCAGGTTATTAGAATTACATGGTAAAAAACTTCAACCAACCAACAAGAAAAAAAACCTCTAAAACAACAACAAAAAGTAGTTAGCAATGACTTTAGTAGAATTCTATTTTTTGCAACGAGAAGCAGTTAACCACTGTGCATCACCTCACTTCTGTTTATAAAAGCACATGCAAATCTCAGGTTAAAGCAAAAAAATAACAAAATACAGACATTTCACAGAAGATGTGTCTTCATTTTGTAAACTGAATCATGATGTAAGGTTTATACCTTCAGAAGATGCAGTTTTCCTCCTGAACTTCGTGTACAAATTAAAAAATGTTTTGTAAATAAGAAGCATTGCCTTTCTCCTTCTTTCTTCAAAGATAATGATCCCAGGCGAACCTTGCTCAGTTTCCCTCTCTCAACAGAAGGGACTTGAATAAGCGAACCTGAAAACCAAAATGCAAAATTTATTGTATCATAATATTTAGTAGACAGTGTTTAAAGTGCTAATACATTTAATATTATTATATTAATTAATGCAACTTTTCATTCTACTAAATATCAATATGCATCAGCATCTCTTTTAAGCACTAGTCAATCACCTTTTTTACATTCTTTGGTTTTTTTTTTGTGATAAATAAACCAAAGTAAGTACAATAGATTACTAGGCATGTAATGACAGAATTAGACCTTGAGCAAATGCTTATGCAGTTTAATCACATCATTGGCACAGTGATCAGAAAATGAAGCCAAACTGGAGATTGCACTTTTGACAGCTGCTTGACATGCAAAAGATACATTACAAGCTGAAGAAACAGTGCATGAAAAGAACAGGTTTGGAGGAAAAGTTTGTGTATGTATGCATGCCTATGTTTATGAAAGATGGAAATCAAGCACATTTCTTATCTTGTACTGCATAATTTTCAGCTCTCCACAGCTCATCTAAAATATGTTAGCAGTAAAACACTTCTGAACTAAATTGAACCTGGTTACGTAAGTCTGAATTTGTCCTCTGCAGAACTCCAGACTGAGGGACAGCTTTGCTTCTGTGCTATTTCATACCTCAACATCCGTCTCTGATCGGCTATGTGTATCACTTCCAAATTTGGATCTGGAGTTAAATTTGGTGGTGAACTACAATTCCTCTATAAAGAAGGGAAAAACTTTATGATACAACTTGCTGTTACCTGGCAGGGGAACCAAGAGACCTCCTAATGCCCTTCCCACACTATCCTTACTATCACCCTAAACTGCTCTCATCTTATTCCAACATTAGCTAGCTAGTAGAGCTAAACCAGGAAACTAACTGATCTCCGTGGTGTGCTTCACTGCAAGGTCAAAAAAGCACCAGTGATAACTGAGGCAAAGGAAGCAACAGCAAAAGAACAAGCATGAGAGTATGGATATTGGCCTTCTTCAGGGTCATCAAGATATTGGACTACTATAGATAAGTCAAAGCACAAAGTAGCAGCAACATTTTGAAAGGATGCTCAACGAAATACTGATTCCACATTGTCAAAAAATTATCTCACACAAATTTCACAGACACAGTCTTAAAGCAACAAACCCCTGTTTGCTAAGGTAACTACTATCTGTATTTTTCTACACTTATCTCCCTCTATATATCCAATTAGTCATAAGTTACTAACTTGTTTCAAACTTACACTGCCTGGCAGAGCAAAATATACACTAGTAAATCTGCAACAGAGTGGTGTTTTTTGACAGCAAATTCACATTTAAACTACATGTGTACAGCATGATATGTGTCACTGCAGGAAAACAGTGGAGTGATATTATTCTCGAGAAATTTGCAGAAGTCTGGAACACTTTTTAGGTTTGCTTAAAATCTGATAAAAAAAAATATAAACACTTCTTGGTTGTTGCACATTTTCTCCAGACAAAACACCCTACTTGCCTCAGTTCTGAAAAACAGGAAGATCTCTCCCATGTGATGGAATACCAGCTTTTCCGTGTTGCACTGACTGTGCCCTAGGTCCCAATGCAAGGCCAAAGAGTATGCACAAAACTATCTCCAAGCAACTTCCCATTGCAGAATTCTCAGTGTCATCTTTATCCTAAAATTCCCTCTACATATTTAGGGTAACAATATTCAACCTTGTGGTATTTGAATTTGAAAATTACCTGCTACCCCACACAGGTAGGAATTCACCCAGACTAGACTCAGTTGGCTGGAAGTTAAGGAATGAAGCTTTATATTTGCAGTTTAACACAATTTACAATATACAATATACACATACAATATGCACAGATATATACAGTTATATACAAATTAAAAGTAATACTGTAATACAAATCCCTCCTGAAACAGTCAGACTGTTCCTAAACCAACCTTTGCCCCCTCACCTTCCTTTCTTGCCCCTCCCTGCCTCAGAAATAACTAGATAAATCTCTGTATAGCTCATACGATATCTGCAGAGATCTGAGGTGAGATGTATAAAGGCAACAAGGAGGTTAGAGGGAAAAGGTTAGATGGGATTTCAAAGATCTCATGAAAGAAGCCAACGCAGATACAACCAGTCACAGACACACAGAGAGAAGAACTGAGAACTAAGTAAGAAGTGTGTGAGGAGTGCCTCATCTGTATTTTGACTACTTGCCCCTCTCAGCAGAAGAATGAGTTATATAGCCATCCTGTTGTTTTCTTCTCACAGCCAAGGATTTAATTTCTCTCATTAAAACATTCCAATTAGCCTCAAACCAACACAAACCTCTACGTTGTATTTCTGATTTGCTTTTCAGTATAATATTATCTGCAAACATCATGCACTTACAGAAATTTACAGGGAGCTTCTATTTTATTTTAATTTTCATTAGAATGATTTCAGGAATGCCACATTCTGTTCTGCTAAAACAGGCTGAAGGTTAAATGGTGTTCTTGTATATAGCTGAAATGTTATCATTTAATAAGCTAAACCGAAACAAACCAGGGTTTTTAAATGCAGAAGAGACTGCATCATCTCTCTTTGGTACTCAATATTTACAGGTAAAAACACATCTCTGATATGTATTACATGGCCAGTATCAAGCAAGGACTTCATGCATTCTCATCAAGCTTTTGTTATTAATGTGTCTGGACATTTGTCTACCATGCATTCTACTAGAGAATTCCTCTTAAGGAAGAAAATGGTCACACTGACCAACATACAGCTGCAATGAGCAAGTGAGGCTAATATTAGAACATTCATTAATAGTATAGTTTGGATTCAGTGTAAACTTATGAGTTTTTAACCAGCTAAAGACCTAAGCACTTTCAATACCTCAGTACCACCAGACTAGTTACTCTATTAACATCTGTCAAACCAAGAAGTACAAAAGGTTATAGATACACACACATTTAAGCAAGACTATATAAACTAATTTATTTACAAATTCAGTTTGGCTTTCTCCATTCTGGAGGTCTTTCAATTTTTAGTGCGAGATAACAGGGTTAGATTCTCTATGTTTCCTTTAGACTCTTTAAAAAATGTTAATTTTCTTAATTGTCTGACATGACTTATGATATGCTTGACAATAAAGTCTGTATCTAACTAAGAGACAGAAAAGAAGATCCCCTAAGAAACGGGGAGATCACAATTTAAATTGTGAAATATTGCCATGATCTCTGTGGTCTCAACAGACTCAATGTCTTCTTAGAAAAGTAAACTAAGTCACACATGGCAAAGTTGCAGTTAACCTTCAGAGGAAAAAGCCTGCACAAAGGCACTTCTTGTTTTTTTAGCTGAAAAGAGGTTTTCTGTACCCATCTACTCTGATCAACACAAATAATAAAATAGGAACCTAAATGGAGTTAGAGGAAGGAAAATAGGCTTCTGTATTACTTCATTATCAATATTCAGATTTCTGCAAATTCTCATGCAGTGGGTATTCCGAAGGATAAACTGTGATACAGCCTTCTGTAACATACAATTTTATCCACTGTCCATTGACCTGGAAATAAATATTAAGTCAATTTACTTAAACTCTGTGTTTTGCCTGGCTCTAACATTTCAGAAAGAATCCTCTCCAAACCAGCTGATACAGAAAAAATAAGTGTTTACTGATATGTACAAGGAAGCTTTAACTCAGTCAAAACTCCATGCTATGTATCTGCAGTCACTGAATACAAACCCACTAACTTATTTTAAAAGATCCAGAAGCAAATTATTACATAAATGAAGGGAAGCATAAGCATCTGTTATGAAGTTTTCACATTTGATGGATCAAAATAAACCTCACAAAACCCAAAACAAAGCAAAAAACCCAAAGAAACAAAAAAGCCCAGCAACCAACCAAAGCAGACAAACAAACAAACAAACAAAAAACAACAAACCAAAC
Organism: Tricholaema leucomelas; assembly: GCA_013400475.1. Lineage (NCBI taxonomy): Eukaryota > Metazoa > Chordata > Aves > Piciformes > Lybiidae > Tricholaema lacrymosa > Tricholaema leucomelas. Next base: position 25,175 of record WAAF01014032.1, read on the forward strand.
CAACCAACCAACCAATGAAAAAAAAACAAACTGCAACCTGTATGGTAAAAAAAGACACTTACCTTAAATGGAAAAAATATTTCATCACAATTTTGTGGAACTTAATAGCAAACTCTATCTCTTCTACAACAAGGTTTCAATAGAGAATCCAGCATGGAGAATTTTTATTTTACTCCCTTGGGAAGGGATAAAATAGCTTTCTGTCCACTCAACCCAAGACGACCAGCTGTCATCATTTTACGACTTACCCAGCGCAGACCATTAGTATCCTGAAGTCATTCACAGTGCCAGTGCAGTGACTGGTCCCACAATGGCAATATGAACCCTGCGGATCTGAATGCAATTTTTTCATCATCACATAGACAGTTTCAAAGAAGAATGTCTTACCTTGGCGTATAAAAGTTTGGCTGGTATCTAGCAATATATCACAGCCTTCTACTATTGTTCTTTCTATGGCCAGATTCTTCCGGATGTTTTCTGTGTCGCTCACTTCATCATGCATCACTCTGTTAGGCATAACACAAAAAAACCACTTTATATTCCCTGACAAGTATCTTGCATCTGTTGTGCCTATTTTCACTTGTGCTTACACAGTGTAGGTAGAGAAGGTAGTTGATGCCTTTTGCCACTTGATATAGAGCAGATGTACATGTGTAGTACCCGATAACTCTACAGAAAGCTTCTTGCCTTTTTTTCTTCTCTTTCAAATCAGGGGGACTAATTTTGCCAGAGTCAGGCTTAGACCACTTCTACATACATCTGACAGACATCACCAAGCTAAAAGCCCTTCACAGCTGATAGAATAGTACTTCTTGACCTTTAATAGATTAGACTGCAACAAAACTGGGAGTACTTCCTAGAATTTCATATGATTACACATTGCAAAGTCCTCGCCCTTGACTTTAGGTTTCCACTCTGTTCTGCTTTTGTTTACATCTAAATGCACCATTCACTTCACCTCTTGCTTCCTGTAACAGCCACAGCCTCAATAGCTCACTGCTTACTTTCTTCCACTTAGTTTCACAGGCATTCTGCCCTTACACAGAGAAATAAAGGGGCTTTTTAAAGGCTGTATCCAACTCAGATTTTATATAGTCTTGTGATGTATAGTTTTTTCTTTAACTGGGGACAGACTGGATTATCTGAAAGCTCCACCTACCTCAGTACTACATTAAAGAGATGGAAAGCAGTCACAAAGTTTTATATTTATAGCCTATAATGCCTGCACTAGGAGCAGAGGAAGATCAGTGAGTCTCAGTTCTGAACATTCAGTGACAAATTAGTTGGATCAGAAATTAACTCTGACCTACAAGAACGAAGCCAGGTCAAAGCTGATTGATGTACTTGTACACGTAACCTTGGCCAGATAAATTCTTTGCTCTATTCAAATGGAAAGGAGACATTGCTTCTTTCTATTTCAAATGACCTCAGAACACAGCAGAAGTTGCTGTAAACTTCAAGATTCAAACACAGACATTTCTGTAAAAGATATTGCCTGCTCAGGTCTTTAAGAAGTTAGAGCTCAAAAACACAGTACAATATGGCCTGACTCAGAAAGCTCTTTCTGTTAAAGATACAGCAGGACCAAAAAAAACCAAAAAAAAAAACCCCAAACCAACCAAACAAAAAAACCTCCAAATGAAAAGGTAGTTTGCACCAGGTAGCAACTTTGTCTTAATAGAAAAAGAAAACTGAGCAGTCAAAAGCAGGCAACTACAAAAGGTACAGAGCAATCCCTCTTTTACCACTAAATGTTCTTGAGGTACATTTTGTAAGAATACTCCACACAGATACTCAAGATTTATATCCTTGAGTTCATGCAGCATTTTCATTGTTCACAGTAGAAAACTCTGTTTCCCAGAAATAACAACCAAATTACTTGGGGCAGAGTATCAGAAATGCCCTTTTCCTTTAAACTATGTAAAATATATATATATATTTCTCTACGCAAAATAATAAACCCTGCTTTGCTCATAACCCAGGGGGAGGTGATTCCTATAGCAACTACTGTTCTTCCTCTACCCAAAATACAAGGAGACACTATGTAGATTTATGTCAGCCCGATCAAAAAACTCATAGGAGACACACTGTTAGTTTGTGGTATTTTGTTATGGTTCTTTCATTCTTTCATTCATCTTCTTTCATTATTTTTGTTTTCCTTTGGGTTTTATCCTTCTCTTCAATAGACTTTAAAAAAAAAAATCCATTTCGAAACTTTGCTTCAAGATTTTCAAACGTAAAGTAGAAGAATCTTACCGTGAAAGTTCTTCTAGTTTAGATTTTGCAAATTCGAGGCTTTTCCTCTCAATATGTTCGTGTGGTGTGTGAGCCAGAAGTTCATGAAGTGTTATAATATATCTAGGAATCTTCAAACAAGTTAGGTTTTAAAATCAGCAAGTCCTTAAAGGAATTAATTCTAATACATATTCTTGTTAAATATTAGCCATTATCTTGGTCTGAAGAGTCTTGCAGACTTAGCCTTTAAATTAGTAACCCCAACTAAATGATTATACATACACTCTAAATATAACTACTGCCAAAAAAGTGGAACTTTTGGGCAATAGAGACTGCTTATGTATAGGTATGTTATGTATGTTTTCAGTTGAAGGATGCACAAGATTGATTTATTGCATTGTAAGAAAAAGATCTGATCGGAGGCAGACGCAAATATAACACACATTTGTTTTGTGCTGCTACCCAAGTACTAACAGAAAATTTGCAAAAGTCCCTGGGAGATCCATATGTACCTCCTCTCAATTTTAACAGGATGTATCATCTGAATTTCATGTGATTTTGAAATTATCAGCTGAAATGTCTTTTTATGTAGACAAAATTCACACTGCACTAGTGGACATTTTAAAAATATATATAATTTAGCTATTAAACACCACAGGGTAGCAAAATGGCCTTGATTCATTTATTATTACCTAAAGCAGTTTCAGTGCTTTTAACCAGAATCAGGTGACACTACAGTATAACTTATATTTACAGAAAAAAAGTTCTTCAGGAAACAGAGTCAAAGCTTCATATTATGCTGATGTAAATCATCACTTATGAATAGCACCATATCTCTCCTTCTATGATCATATGTGCTCATTTCCGCTCAGGAAAAAAATCCCCAAACTTTGCAATACACAAGCTCAAAGCTAAAAAATATACTGTTAGGAGTCCTAACGGCTCTTTAGGCTAATATGAATAACTAGTACAAGCACATACATCACTGATGAACCTTTTTCTTTTTGACTCTGCTTGGTTTGTCAGTAACTGAACAAATTATTATCTTAGTGAGTAAAATGTTGATTTAAATGTACACATCACAAAATCAGTGTTTCAAGGACCTCTTACAACAATTGTAAATAATTTATCCAGGCAGATCAAGACAATATATCAGAAAAATAATAGAGTTTTTAAAACTTTGCCGTGTAGTTTTCATTTCCTAAGGACCAGGTTGGTGGAGAGTGAAGTAAAGGGCAAGATTCAAAATATATTACTAGTAAAATGCTCGTGGATGCCTTAACATGCTGTAACAAGTATACTATCCCTCACTGGACTGTTTCATAATCCTTCAGCATGTAGAACTCGAATAATTGTTCCTCAACTATTTTGCTTTTGATGCTAGTCCTCATCCCACATTCTCCTTCCCTATACATAAGATTCTGGACACAGATAAATCAGTGCTAAGTGCAGAAAATATCCCAACAGGCAGATTTTTAATATAGTAAACAAAAACTAAATTCACTTGCACAAAGGTACTTTTAATTAAGCAAGAAGATTCTTTAATCAATTGTACTGTCAGTAGAACAAAATTAATCAAGCAAATATTAAAAACAAAGAGCGTCACAAAAGACATAGAGAGACTACCTGAAACATGGGGTAAGTAAGGAAAGTTTCCAGCATTCGCCCCTCACATGCTGGGTTGGCTTCGTATTGCTTCAACAGTTTGTCAAAATCTCTGTTTTGTTTACAGTTTGCCAGTACTTGCAGACTATATTGATGATTCCGAACAAATTCTTGGTATATGTTCAGCATTGGCAGCAGAATGTCAAATAAGTCAGCTAGAAAAAGTCAAGAAATGCTATTTTCTTTCAGCTACTCATCTCTCAAAATGTATTTTAAAAGAAACTACTATGTTACATGGAGGGGAATGACTATAATCAGTTCTGTTTCCAGTTTACTGTGATGTTAGAAACATTAAATTCTGTTATTTTCACCTGCCAAAACATTGTTGTTCCAATTAGTTTATAATCAGACAATACCATCAAAAGTTCATGTCTAACCAATGCTTAGGCAAAGACATTCTCATGTACAGACTTCAAGACAGTCATTCTTTCTCACCCCAACAGATCTCACAGTGTTGGTTCTGAAAAAAGGTTCCATTTGAAAAGTTTAAAATGTCCCGTCTCTAAAACGCAAAGATCTCACTGAAATCTCAAAAATAAATATGAAAGCTGTACCCCTGGACAAACTAAAGTAACTTACCTAGGATTAAAGTCGGCCAATTAGCTATTCTTGCTTTTAAGCCTTGATGAAATATCTCATGGAGAAACATGATTGTTTCACTGAAAAACAAGATTTTAAAAAAACAACAGACAATTCAGGTTTTACTTTCTAATAAACAACTCACAAAGAAACATTTCTTCCTAGTTATTAGCATGTTTTACACTTTGCAAGAAAAACAGATGGTCACTATTATGGAAGTTCTGGGCTCCTCAACTCAAGAGAGATGTTGAGGTGCTGGAACGTGTCCAGAGAAGGGCAACAAAGCTGGTGAGGAGCCTGGAGCACAAACCCTATGAAGAGAGGCTGAGGGAGCTGGGGTTGTTTAGCCTGGAGAAGAGGAGGCTCAGGGCAGACCTCATTGCTGTCTACAACTACCTGAAGGGTGGTTGTAGCCAGGTGGGGGTTGGTCTCTTCTNAGGTTGGACTGGATGATCTTGGAGGTCTCTTCCAACCTGATTGATTCTATTCTATTCTATTCTATTCTATTCTATTCTATTCTATTCTATCGAAGTAAATGCTTCCTTTTATTTCATTATTTTAAATTTTTAGTGTGTGATCTCTACTAAACATATAGTACTTGGTGTAGAAAGCATAATCTGTTTAATTATTTTAAACAAAATCATCTATTAAATAGTGTGTTCCACTTTCATGAATGTCTTTTCAATATCATCTCTTAAAACACATCTATTAAATAGTGTGTTCCAGCTTCATGAATGTCTTATGTCTTTTCAAGATCATCTTTTAAAACACAGCCAGAAATTTAAGACGACCTGTAAGACATAGAAAACCTCATGCCAGAGCTGGTGAACTACATTCTTGCACACTACTATTTAAGATTCAAAGTTTGCAGCTCTTCTATAACATGGACCCTAGTACTGTATGTTAGCTCATGAGGTCGAAAGAAGTAGGGGATACCTCAGTTGTAATAGAAACCATAAAGTGATGAACGATTTAAGAAAGGAAAACCTCTCTCACAACAAAAGGAACGTGTTCTATTTCTTAGAAGTCAGGGCCACACTTAGATACAATTCCAAAATATTAGATTTAGATTTTAGATGCCTGCTGGCTTATTTGTACTTCTTGTTATGATAGAACTTGGATGTTTAATGCAAAGAACAATTCTTTTTTTGTAGGATATGAAAAGATAAGCAAGAAGGGAGGAGGCTCCTAAGGCAGAACAAAAGGAAATAAAAGATTTGATGTGCTCATCCTCAGTGTCTTATTTGGATCATATGAAGCCACTAAGTCCAATTTTGCTCTCTTAAGAGAAAAGGAAACAGGAAAGGTGACAGAGAATTACAAGAGTTGCCCCAAGTGACATGATTTGGTTTTCCCTTTCTCTAGCAGAAGAAGAAATAAAATGCAAAGAGGTGAAGGGGTCTAGCTGGTTTCAAACAGCATCACTGACAGAACCTTGCCCTTTATCTTTGGAAGTGTGGCCACCTCAGTGACATTACATTGGAGCAAAACAACAAATACCAGACCTCACTACTGTAAAGTGAAGCAGAAAGGAAGAAATAGTCAGTGAAAACCCCAAAAAGCAAACAAAACCCCACCATACCTGTTGAGGAAAATGCTGCTAACATCATCGTGACTGATAGGTGGCTTCTTTGAACTTGCAGCCATCCTTAAGGGCCGCAGAAAACAGTTCACAAGAATGTAAAGTTGATGCACATATTCAGATTCAGCCTCCACCATGTTAAAAACGATCTGATTCCTTTTCCTCATACTTTCTGCGTGGGGAGAACAAATATAATCTTGGACTATAGTCTTCCATTTCCTTCTACATAACCAGCCTCGCATAAAGCTCTGAACCTAAAATGGACCAAGCAGAAAAGAAGAGTGAGAGAAAAAGAATCATTATATGACTTATCATAAGCTCTTTGTTGTAAAAGTAACCCTCTAAATGAAATTTACCTGGTTGTTGGTTCGTTTTTATTAAGAAAAAAAAAAAAGTTTCCCTTGTTGATCAATAATTATTCCTAAATTATATTTTTTCTAAATTTCCACAACCTTTTGGCTGTTGCTGGAAAGCAGATTGAAAAGATGCCCCATACATATCAAGGTGACTTTTACTGCGATCTCAAATGTTGTAGCTTTGTAAATACTCTTCCCGTCAGCACCACTGTGCTATACACTGTGCAACTTTTGTAACTCCTTTTACCTCCCCTTCTACCTTTCTCATGTACCCTCAAAAGTATTGTGCAGTGCTCCCACGTAAGAAATTTCAAGGTAAATTCAGTACCACTAGTGACATAGTTCTGAAACAGTTCTGAAACTCGGTTTGTGTTCTGTTTTGAATGGATATCTCTGAACATGTGTATTTAAAGCTACTTATTGATATATTGTTTTGCATCAAACACCTAGGCCAGCAATAGTACTATCAAGAAAAGATAGATTTTTGTCATTCTTAACAAACATCTCTGTGCCATGGAAGACTATAGCGCAGTGCAATATTCACTGAAGTTTCAAGTGGATTAAAGGTCACCAAAAAAAAAAAAAAAAAAAAAAAAAAGTTATGTTTTTGCCCTGATCTTGATGTGAAAATCAGGCATTTTGAAAGAGAAATGCAAAATCTCACTGGTAGCAATTTACTCTGAAGAAACAACTCTAGCAATCATGATGCAGAGTGCACTAAATTTTATAGAGAATCATAGCTTTCTTTCTACTGAGACACTTTCATCTTCTGTTACAATGTTTAATCTACATGAAAAGGAAAATACACAAAAGGGTATGAGCTCAGTGAACACTATGAGAATAAGAATGTCATATATGAGACCACATCTTCAAGCATGAATTCTGGACGTGTGAGAATCAGCAATGGGCACAATTCTAGAGGCTGATTGTATTCTGCCGTAAGTTGCATTACCAAAAGCTGTACATGTAAATGCCGTACAGACTGGGACAATTCTGCCTCTGCTATGAAAAAAAAATTGCCACAGTATCCTGGAATAATCATCATCAAACAGATCAGATGACAACCCAAATCTGGACTGCTCTCTGTATTTTCAGTATTTGCATTCCAGTAGTAAAAAAATATAATTTATTCTCACATTTTTACAGGAATTTTTATAAGAAAGGACTATAAAGCCATGTACACTTGATTTCCACAGAACATAGCTGATAACTTCATTTCAGTCTTTTTATGCAGCTGAATGGAATGTGCAGGCTTCTTTAAGAAATGGAATATATACCTTGAAAGTGGAAGCAAATACTGCAGTGACAAATACACCACAGGATAAATGTGGCACTGAAACACAGCAAGCTGATGTAAGCAGCAGAGCATTGGACTCTATCTAATGAAAATAAATGGAGACTGGACATTAAAATACAGAACCTCCTCTTAAGCACACAACATTACATACTTACCTTTTTAATTTTTTTAATATCTGGATCCTCATCTTCCTGGTTGCCTTGATAAGGTCGCATCCTTTCTTTTGTTTTATTGAGAGCTACAATCTGACCAAAAAAAACCCCAAAACATTCATTAAATGCTTCGTCAGGTTAATGAAACTCTTAGTAGCAGAAGTAACCAAAAAAATATTTCCCCCCTCTTCAAGCCTGTTAAAGCTGCACAGAATGACAAGCACATGTCTGGTCACAGAGAAATGAACACAGTTCCCTGAATGGCAAGACTCATCCAGAGAAGGGAAGGATCAGAAAAGAGCTGGTTCAGTTCTCACAGAAAAATGTGCCTTTCAAACTTAAACTCAGGACCGCAACAAAAGTTTTAATATTCAGTGAAACAGAGCAATTTGGGATAGTTCTCCATACTGCCAGAATCAAAGAGAATTAAACCCCTCATGTGAGGATAGGTAGGAAATGAGTGGCATCCGTATTGCGAAGCAATGTCTTATCTTAAAGTCTCAAACAAAGAAGTAATCCAGTGAGTGTAACAGTCCTCGGTATTTAGCCAAGGGTTCATATACGGTTAATTACATACTAACTAAACTGGGCTCCATTATTTTCACAAATATTACAGAAATATTGAGTATTATTGTGATGCACACAGCAAAATGTTATAATTCAATGATTATTTGATGACTTTGGCACATACCTCAGATTTAAGCCTTTCAATTTCTGTGTCTTGATCCTCAAGCTGATGTCGAAGCTGGTTGGCCGCAATCTTTTCAGTCTCCACAATCTGCACGAGGTGAATGTACTTCTGCATTAACACCTCCCTTTCAATCAGAATATCTGAATAACTAAAGAGGGAACATTTGCATTAGTAGAAATAGTGAAATATTGTCTTCTACGTCCCTTTATGGAATACTGACAGAATAAACATTTCATCAATAACAAGAAACTTGAGAGAAATGTAATTGCTTGTTTAATATATAAAGAAGAGCTTGATTAGCAGTTGGACTTGATGATCTCTTCCAACCTTGACAATTCTATGATTCTACAGTTTCTGTGATTCTGTGATCATAAATCATCCAAATATTTGGTCTTCAATAACCTTTTTAGACACAGATAGTATACAGTTTTCTTGTATCTAATTACTGAGAGCAAGATAATTGCAGTGATCTTCTCATGGTCATCTAATTCTCAGGCCAACACAAACAATTCTATTAATTGTATTTATTTTAAGGACTGCTTTTTCCCCCCCATCTTTTAGAAGGACTTGTGGGGAGTATCCAAAACTTCAATAGAACTATTTATAATTCTCTCCACCTGCCAGATTTCTTTGCAGAGGAATTTAATTTGCTAACAGTTATTTTATTGTTTAGGCCAGTTTATGACTACACAAATGCATTCTAATCAGTGACAGAAACTATGATATCAGCCTTTCTTTTATCTTTGGAGTGGCAAACTGTTGTTGACATATTTTCCTGCAAAGGGGAGGATTATCCCAAGCACAGTTAGATGTCACAATCAAAGCAGTGACAATCATACTGTAGGTCTCTTTCCAACTTCAGGTAAAAGAGAAATCAGTTTCTTCCTATGGAACATAATCAGACTGCTCCTTCACATCATTCAGCACCTCTCACATAGATGATTTACATGTGCAGAAAACACACAGACATACAACGCGCTTGTTTGCTGGCTTCGGTTCAGCAAAATCTACAGATTCATACTGCCTCTTTATCTGAGTTTCAGGAGCCTTTTTCCTCCGAGACCTAAATAATTTTGCAAGATAAAGAACAAACTGCATAAAACACTGCAGAATGAAGCCCTAAATCTTTGACAAGGGATCTCCTCTTTATCATTTTATGATATATCATTGAAAATACAGGCCATCATACATATTGGTTTTACACTGACAGGTTAGCATGAGATTTGACAGAAGGAATTTCTGGATTGTGCATCTCTACCTTTTAGATTTCTTTTTACTTGTTACAGCTCTCATAGAATATGAACACTTGCCATTAAACACTGTGAGACTTTTAAAAATGTATTAATGTGTATCCTCTCCAGTTAATATGCATTTTGTATATATTTACTGTCATTTCAAACAGTATTAGTGCAATTATATACTGGAGGAGACCAATATTGAGTGCAGCTATTAAATTTAACACCTAACTTGGAAAGTAAGCTCAGGTTTAAAATAATTAGAATGAGTTCTCACAGCTATCATAAAGCAAAAGTTTTCCCTCCTTGAATAAACTATAAAAGAACAAGAAGTTAATTTAATTCTATTCCATTTATTATTTTATATTAGCTACTGCAACAGTAAACAATAAATGGGGAAAATTAAACAAAATAAACTAAACAATCAAAACAACTACGAAGCCCAGAGCAGTTCTCCCAAAAAGTAAAACAACATACATAAAAGAATCTGTCATGAAGCAACCCATATAACTTAACTGTAATAATAAAGTACAAGATGCAGTTCTTTATTGTTTTTCAAGGATTCGTCAGAATCATAGAATCATAGAATCAGCCAGGTTGGAAGAGACCTCCAAGATCATCCAGTCCAACCCAGCACCCAGCCCTATCCAGTCAACTAGACCATGGCACTAAGTGCCTCATCCAGTCTCTTCTTGAACACCTCCAGGGACAGCGACTCCACCACCTCCCTGGGCAGCCCATTCCAATGGCAAATCACTCTCTCTGGCAAGAACTTCCTCCTAACATCCAGCCTATGCTTCCCCCAGCACAACTTGAGACTGTGTCCCCTTGTTCTGTTGCTGGTTGTCTGGGAGAAGAGACCAACCCCCACCTGGCTACCCTTCAGGTAGATGTAGACAGCAATGAGGTCCCCCCTGAGCCTCCTCTTCTCCAGGCTAAACAAGCCCAGCTCACTCAGCCTCTCCTCATAGGGTTTGTGTTCCAGGCCTTTCACATATACCTACATAAGAAAATGCATTCCTTAGTGCTTGCAGCACCATCTTGATTTGTGTTTAATGTAAAGAGTGGTCGTTTCTACCTAAAATCACATAATAACAGAATTAACCAGGTTGGAAAAACCTTCAAGATTATTGGCTCCAACCTGTCATGTAACACCTTCTAATTAACTAAACCACGGCACTAAGTGTCTCATCCAGTCTCCTTCTAAACACCTCCAGGGATGCTGACTTCACCACCTCAGCAGACAGCCCATTCCAGTGGCCAAATTCAGGTCGAAATGGGTGACAAGACATTTATTTGCTTGCTTGTTTTTTATTTATCTTTTGCAACCACAGAATTTGACAGATTTGGCTTTGCTCTTACTCAAGGCTGAGGAAAAGAGCAGGACACAGAACCACAAAGGGTGAACAGCAGCTGCAGTCAGAGCTGATGCAAGTCTCAAGATACTATTATATACAATGTCTCTCCTCCAATTTATTTTTACTTTCCTCCTTTAGGGGAAGAAACATCATCTAGATCTTTCAGCTTCTTTAAGTGCATTAAACTAGACTTCCACAGTCTTGCTTTACTAAGGAACAAGAGCTCTTCTGCAGAAGATTGAAAAGTTTTTAATCTTTTGAGCTGTATTTAGATTATTTTGCCTAGTTAGTGGCTTTTGTGGTCTGAAATGTTCATCTCATCCTGGAAACCAACTTCACTCACATAATTAGCAGTATGAAAAGGAGTTAATTAGAAAAGCCTATGCAGACCATGTTCCTTCTCAAAACTGCCACTTGTTCTGGGAAAGGAAAATCATGGGATTTTGAACAAACTTCACCTGCTTCCAAAAACTCTTTTCATCCATCTCTCTGTACATATGAATTAAAAACCATTATGCCTGAAGGGCTAAGCTGTTTATCCAGCATAATGCCAGGAGCTTTTCTAATGGGTAGAGTTTCAATACTGATGGAATTACACATGTATACAAAATCGTTTGTTAGAAAAACTGTAGCAAAGTGTCCAAATGTCAAAGGAAGATGAAAAATTCACAAAATTACTTGTAAGCAACCAGTCTAAATCTAGTTAACTGGCTGGATATCATTTGATTGAAAGTTTAACCAGTGACTTATTATTTAGGTCTTCTCATTGTGGTAGCAGACCAAGATAAAGACTCCAGTAGCGCTAACATCAAATTTAATTGATTTTTGTACTAAATAACAGAGTTATGGGTCACTGGATCACCTTATAATAACTGTACTAAAGCTGCTCAGACAGCTGGAAGAACCAGTCACTGGACTTAGCCAGAACTATTTATGGCTATATCAAATCACCCTTTTGAAATGTAAAATGCACAATCTAATCAACTCATGAAAACCAGGATATATGGCTCTGGGGATCTAGAAGACAAAATAAATTACCTGTTTCTGCCCATATTAATTACCTTCAGGCAGCTATAGGACTCCTTAATAGCAGAGGAATAGCCTTCAGAAAGATTTGAGAAGTATAATGACACATTAACAGTTATGCTAGGGCTGGAAACAATAGAGGCTACAACAGAACTTATGCAAGTTTACGACTAGCAAAGGTGATCTGGGAGACCATCTGAACACAAATGCCATTAACCTTAATGAATTTCTGTACGACATAGGATATCAAAGGACAGGTATGGCTGTGAGCATTACAGTGCCAAAGCTTATCAGAAGACTCCAAATAAAGATGAGCTTTCAGACAGGCATGGACAACTGTTTAGAAAGGCTGTAAAAGAGGTATCTGCTGATTTCAAGCACAGAGGTGGGAAGTGGCACTTGGACTGGTAAAAAACTGTAGCAGCTGCATTTGGAGGTTGGGTGTAGGACTGTGTGACACTTGGGGAAGGATGAGAAATTCACACCCCAAAGGATTTTTACTACAAGATCCTTTCAGCTGAGATGAGAAAATATAAACTGGAATAGAAAGTCTTCTGGAAGGGTAGTCCCAACAACCATGATAGGTTTGTACCCAAACCATGTCAGTGGGGCAAAGGCTTACTCCAGGAGAATGGGCATGTGGAGAGGGGAATTCCACCCTCTTGTATGAGAATGAGACAAACCTGAAAACACATTTCATTAGCCAACTGTTACTCATCTGACTCACAACTCATAGTAAAACCAGCTGTTCCCATTGTCCTGGTAAATCTATCCAGGAAAATCTGAGTAAAAGAATTCAGCAACAAACACACTGGAGCACCTATTCCATCATGCAAAACTGAGACAAATCTGAACAGCAGCTATGAAGTCCAGACCAATCACAACATCAGGGACACTCCTTGCTCTGTGACCTGAGGTAAAACACAGCTGTTACGAACTTGTGTCTACTATTTCCAAAGAGTGTTGTGTGGGATTCCATATGTTCCCTTAGAAAACAACTATCACATAAATCTTCCAGATAGGCATAATTATCAGTATGACTATAACTGCTTTTGAAGTTTCACATCTGATCTATCAAAAATGCTGTTTGCCAAGACCCTGAACCGGCTTTGAGGGGCTTATGGAGCTCTTTCAGCAGCACTGACATGTCTGCACCAGGTACACAGCTCTTTTAGGAGATATAACAGATTTCTGTGAAGTGCTGTGTAACAAGCACAGGAGGCATGGTCACCTCTGGTAGGCAATATTAGGGCATGTGATAAAAGGCTAATCTTAACCAACAGCAGGAACAACAGTGGCTGTTGTAACGCAGCCTAATCGAGAGAAATGAGCTCCTTAACCTGGCTGCTGCCAAGGCTATCACAAGATCAGCACAGGAAAAGCCGATCTCCATGAACAGGAAAGGCAACAATGCCAGACACTGAACTACAATAACCCAATCTGAGAAACAAGCCCTAGAGATCCCCCCAGGGCTGGGACAAGACAGCCACTGACATCATCACCCAGCAGGTGGAACCCATCAAGATGAGGTGCATGCTCCTGTTTGTGCTGATCCTGTGGCCAGCTGTATCTGTGTGTACATATGCTTGTTCATCTGCATTGGAATTAATTCTGGTTTAACCTGGATATAGGAACCAGCAGCAGCCTCCCCTCTACTGACCTAGTGACTCTGGCAATAGGTACCACCTTGTTCTGTAGATCTAGACATTATTTGGAAGGAATATATGAGATTGCTTTGCCTATATTTTGAGTATTACTGAAATTGTCTCTGTCCCATTCCCAGCCAACTTGAAAGAACAAAATTGAGGTTGTTAGATCTCCAAGCCTCATCTAATACTGTTTCTCCAATAGCAAGGCATTAGTAGCAAGGCATTTGCTCTGAGCTTCCAGGCAGCTCTAAGCTACCATACTGAGCTTACAACTCCCTGTGTGAAGCACATTCTGCATTAGCAAACAAACTGTGCCAAAAAATCTGACAGCAAGCCTTTTTTTCGCGTGTATGCTTTTTGTTTTTCTTAATACTTAATACTTTTCTTAATAATTCTTTTTTCTTTCTTCAATACTGGGACAGGTTGTCTCCAGGACAACTGGCCTCCTGAGCTGGCAGGTGGAGCCAGGGACCAGTACAGCCCTCCTCTAATCCATGTGGAGGAGATAAGGGACCTCCTGAGCCACTTGGATCCTCATAAGTCCATGGGGCCAGATGGGATCCATCCTGGGGTGCTGAGAGAGCTGTCAGATGAGCTGACCAAGCCACTCTCCATCATTTATCAACAGTCCTGGCTCACTGGAGAGGTC
>WAAF01014032.1:42422-53962 GCA_013400475.1 Tricholaema leucomelas
GATGAGGCCTTGAGCAACCTGCTCTAGTGGGAGGTGTCCCTGCCTATGGCAGGGGGTTGGAGCTGGATGATCCTTGAGGTCCCTTCCAACCTAAACCATTCTATGATTCTAAGTTGCCAAAGTTTGTTCCATTTATCAAAAGCATGGATGAACTTATGGAAAAATGTCTAAATTATGATGCAGGCACTGAATGCAGCTTCCAGACATAAGAACAATGAGGTAACCACAGAAGCATACAACACTCCACGTTTAGTGTTACATTTCAGAAAGCTTTTGTCACTTGCTGATATTTTGTTCAAGGAAAGTATAACACAAGAGAAGCCATGTCCAAGTTCCTGGAAATTTTCCCCATGAAATTTAGAGACCTGTGAAGAAAAACATTTAAAGAAAATCCCTCAAATGACAGATGGCCTTGAGAGTATCCCTCACAGTGGTGTGTATAGTTTGATCTTACTAGGAGTGTCATTTCAGATACACCCAAAAAAATGTGGGGAGAGTCAGTCACTAAAAGTGACAAAGATACAGAGGAAATTCAGTTGCCTGGTGCTTTCAAACTTCAGCTACCCTGACCTTGACCCTCACAGCCAACTTCTAGTTAGCAAGTTTAAGTTCTCCTTATTTTCAGTGGTGTGTTCTTTATCTGGCTCAATTTTCTGTTCATTCTGCCTTGAAAATTAATGTGTGGTTCATTTTTGGACTGAACCACCCAGAAATAAATTTAATTTAGTATGATGATGCACTTCTTGCTTACATCCCTTTACACTGGGCAATGGGCAAGTAGCAAATTTTCCCAACAACAAAGAACTGTAAGATCCTGCTTCCTCTAAATGCCTTTACCACAAAACAAAAAGTCATGCTGCTTTCTTCACTTATTTGCAGCCCTATTCCTCAAAAATATGACCCAAATACACAGAAAAATGTACCTTCTCTCCTCTTCCCTCAGTAAAATGGGACTGTCTACTGGTGGACAAGCTCTCCTGCACTGTACTGACAGTTCAAAACCTCCGAAGTTCCCAAGACCTGAAATAATGTGTTGCCCTAGAGGGTGACCATGCAAAATGTGCCCCATAAGTTCCCAAGACCTGAAATAATGTGTTGCCCTAGAGGGTGACCATGCAAAATGTGCCCCATCTAATATCATAACCAATCATTTGCTTTCCAAGAAAGGCCAAGCCCTCATTCAGTTAGGTAGCAACACTAAGAAGAGGATTCAGAAGCAAAGACTGGATGTCAGGTGACAAGACCTGCAGCTTCAGGGCCTGATTTCACAGGTTCTAAATTAAAAAAACATTGACTGGTGGTGCTCATTTTCAATTATAAAGCAAAGTCACTTCTGTTTTCATGGCTCATGTCCTAAGCAACTCAGGAAATTCCTGGATCCTTGTGCGTTACCATGGCACTGTAGATTACCTGAGGTGAGTGTAAGAGGATGCTGGAGAAAGTACATTTTGGCAGACATTTGCCTCCAAAAACCACTTCACAAATCTTCAGTTAGATAATTTTCACTTATATTATACTGTAAGCCCTGCCCATTCACCTCACAGATCTTTTCTTATGGAAATCTTACTGCATGATTAGAAGTCCTACTGTGGCCCTTTTCACAAAACAGATCTTTTGTTCAGGACTTCAGATTTGAAGTAAAGGGTTTATTTATTGCACCTCTTCACCATAACAGTTTGTCATTCTCTTTTGTACATTTATTTCTACATAAGAGCTTTTGAAACAACATTCATTTGGCATATCACTTATTTCTTCATTCACATGACACACTTTGCCTCTAACAGTGGATTAATCCTAGGGGGTTGCAATAAAACAAGCATTCTTGAACTAATCTAAAACTGTAACACGTTTGCTCATAAATGATAAAATACAGTGACATAAATACAAATGATAAAGGCATTTTTTTTTTTCTTAAAATACTCCCATGGTTCACAAGCAATGCACATCTAATAGGCTGTAAGATCTATTTAATTTTTCAAATTATCACCAATTTATTTACAATAAAATAAGTTTCATACCTAGCTTGATGAATTGCTTCTACCCATTCATCTCCATCAACTTCATCCTCACAACGGAGCTCCAGTGGCTTTTGCCCTTCATGGCCAAAAAGAACAGTAAAGTAATGCTGCAAATTAGGGAAAAAAAAAAAAATCAAAACCAGAAACTCTTTTAAATGTGTATGCATATATATATATGTGTGTGTGAAAAGAAACAATTTTAAACCCTGACTTTTTAAACACAGCCCAAAGCATTGGTAGCCCAGGAAGATGTGTTTCAAGACATTAGTCATAAAAACAGGTATTGAAGTTGAAACTGTATCCTTAACATATTCCCTTGTGTATCAAGGCAATAGCTTTCATGATACTTAATGTAAGCTACTGTTCTTAAGCTCCCACATACAATACAACACAACAGAATATAATTCCCTAAGAAGCTTCTACAGTCAACTACAAAACTGTGACTGTAGTGTGGTGTCTGTAGTTCTTTTTCCTTTGCATTTTTCCACCTGAAATACTTCTTCCTCCCAAGGAATTGCACTGACTCTAGCTTATTTCTTCACCTTTCCAAAAGAACAAGGAAATTGTCCCTCATCATACATTATATTCTCAGAATGTTTTCGTCCTTCTCTCAAGAAGCCTCATCCGTAACTGTCACTGTAACAACTTTTTGTTTTCACAAGAGGATGCCGTTCACACAAGAAGTGTCATATTCTTCAGTGGCATTTCTTACCTGAAGGATGTTGACTGCAGTATGTTCCACAGAATGCAGAATTTCAGGTAAGCTTTTTTTGCTACTTTCAGAGTGTAGTAACAATGTTAATAGCCAGTGTGGAGTGGAGTCTCCCTAGTCATCTTCCTCAAGATTAATTTCACAAGGTTCATTCCTGAACTTTTGCATTGTTTGTTTACCAACATAAAGCCAAGTAGCAATAGAATTCTTCCAATTAAGATGAAAATACATGAGAAAATATTCTGCTTAAACACATATTTGTAATTTCCACAGATGCCTTAAGTGCACCTATGACTAAGCCAGAGGTTTCTTAGATTGCTCAGTTCTCTTCATGACCTAGATCTTCTCAACCCCTCTTCCATGTTCATCCCAGTTAACAGGGAACTGATTATAAACACATATGGCAACAGTTGCTCTCTGGAGCAAATTCCAAAGTTGCTACAGTCAGCAAATGAGATATCTAATCTGCATTCTCCCATGCCATAAGCTATTGCTTATAGCAGTAAGAAACATGAAGTGATGGCAAGAAACATTCTACCTTCCTTGTCAAATCCACAGCTTAGCTGAAAAAGCCTTCCTAAGCCAAACACCATGCTGGAGACCAAGCAAATACAAACAACCTCAGAACTGAATGTCATTTCCAAGGTAGGAGGAACACAAGCATAAACAGAAACAGAAGGGATGAAATTTTACCTGCTGAGAGTTGGCTGAAGATATTGTCAACACTGATAATAAATTTTGTCCGTATAAAAAGAGATTGTTTCAGCCATTTACTATCCTCTTCTGAAACATCTGGCAGCTTGCTATGCATATACAGTACACAAGGCAGCTGCACAGTGTGCGTGGAGCAGGTTCAATACACCCCAGATGCACTGGATTCACCACACTGGCTCTAGCACTGTCTGTGCACTTGTATGTGCGTCAAGCTTTGTGCTTGGGGACCTCGCGTTTACAAAACCCAGCTGCGTCTGTGCGGCTGAGTAGACTCATACATAGGGCTTCATTTTGGATAACATGAGTATGTGTGATGACACCTTACAGAGAGAAAACTACTCACTTGTGCATTATATTAATTTACTAAACATTGTTACGTGTATACAAAATGCTTTTCATACAAAAGACCATAAGCACTGCAGGATCATTAACAGACCAACGTAACAGAAACAAGGCAAAAATAAGACACAGCATTCATGTTTAACAGGCTACAGAAACAAAGTCCAGGTTCAGATCCGCAAAGCTGCAGAAATGAAAGAACTCCAGAGCACAGATGAGGATCAGTAAATCATTAAAAGGACAATGCTGTAAAGCTATGGGTTTTTTTGATTGCATATATCACTTTGAAACATTTAATTGGGTCCATAGGATCCTCTATAGCAGTGATAGACAAAAAAGTTTATAACAATACAGTGCTACTGAAAACAACTTCCAGGAGAGTAAAATTGAAGCAAGCTTACACATGCAAACATCCTCTGTTTATAAACTGGAATAGTCTATTTTTTAAAGTATATTTAAAGACATCACACTTTTCATAACTGCATCTTTTGTAACAAGTTATTTCAGTTTCATATAGCTGCTAGATATAAAATTAGAATAAAAACACAAGTGTAGATAAGCACTGAACTTAATCCCATTGTGTAGGGTTTCAAGTTAAGGGAGAGACAATATTACAGTCCTCTCCACTTTTTCTTTGAAAGAGAGACTTCAAGTGATCTCATGTCACACAATTTAAACTTAGAGGTGTGCAGTTACTATGGTGATAGGCACAATCTAAGTGCTCTAGTCAAACCAAGAAAATGCACAAATTCAAACAAACTTAGAGGGCTACTATAGCAGGACTGGATCCAATGGAAGCAAAAGCTATGTGATAAAGGCATTCTCAGAAAATACTTCAAAAATCATTTACATCCCCCACCCCACTCAAACAGGCATATTGCCCTCAAGCATCAACTCTCACATCAACTCTCACATCATTTACCCAGAAGCAGTCAACTCTACAGTAAGACCTATACATACATATACATATATACATATAGTAGACATACATAATTTTAGCACTAACATTCAATCTGCTAAACAGCTCATCTTCCACATCGCTGCAGTACAGTAAAGGTAAATTCCACCTGTCTGCATACACACTATTAGTCCTTTGGGGTGATGACAGCAAATATTTATGAAGTATAGAGCATATTTGCATGAACTATTCATCATCATTGATCATGTCTGTTGAACTACCTGGCAGTCTCTCATGTCTGAAGTTAAGCCTGTGGTGCAGCTGGACAATTATTATTGTACTTATTTTGTAAATAATCAGACTCATAGAAAATAAAATTAACACTTTGTGGCTTTAGGTAAAATAAATGAAGCAATTTAATTGTAAGGTGTCTGTTAAATACTCAGGTATGAACAAGCAAAAATGGCAAGCCTTTGTTTTAATGAAAATATCTTCAGCTGAGTTCTTCAAAGTAAAGCTTGTAAAAATATGTGTGCTGGTTTGAGTCTAATTGGAATATTTTAATGGGAGAAATTAGATCATTGGCTGTGAAAAGAAAACAATGATGAAGTCTGTGTCATTCACTGGTTTGCTGAAAGGGATAAGAAGCAAAAATGTAAACAATTTGTCCTTATTCTGCCTTCTTCACTCCTAAGCATTGGATATATTCTCTTGTCCTTTGCTTCGCTCTAATATCTTTCCTTAACCGATAACAAGTAAACTTTGCTGATTGTTTTGCCTGTCTAGGAGAGAGGGAGAGAGACTTTGAGCCCCTTTTGGGCAGTTTCTTTATCTGGGAGGGAAATTAGATTTCTGCATTGCTTCAAATTTGTATATAATTGTAAATGTTTGTAAATACATTTTGTATATATGCTTGTAAATTTTGCTGTGCTGTAAATACAGCTTTATCTTAGTTCCAAGGTGTCTGAACTGATCCAGTAAATTTCAAATAGTGGGAAGGGAAAGTTACTAACCCACCACAGCATGGATGGAAAGTTCCATATAACTTACATATGGCACTGCCTTGATTGATAGTCAAGAAAACAACAGGATTAGGATGCATCAAGACTATCCCTGTGCAACACTCCTCTGACTTGTATCTAGTGCTACTCAGACTTTCTTCCTATAATGAAAAGGACAGAAAAAGGAATGATCTGATGTGCATCTGCACTTCAGAGACAAGACTGGCACAAGATTAAGACTCCAAGTGAAGGGAATTCTGTACCACAGCACACTGATAATTATGTGGACTTCCTACTGACAGAAGTTCACACTACGCCTTTGTCCTTATAAAACTGTCCAAATAACGTCTGTGTTCAAAACTGTCCTGGAGTCCTGTATACCCCAAAATTCCTCTCTTTTCTGTGGTTTGAATGGGAGAAGAAAGGCACAAAAAGACCTGCTCCCCCCCCCCTACCCTGCAGGCATGAAGGGGCGGAGCAAGGGGCTCTTCTGGCACAAGGGCTGCCCTGCGCAGTGCCCGCGCTGGAATCGGGCTGGGGGTTGGCTGTGTTCTTCGCACCTAGGAAGTGGTAACTCAGCCCTTTGTCTAGGAAGGGTCTAAATATTGGGAGGACTTCCCACCTTGGGGTTCCCACCTTAGAGTTTGTTCCTGCCTTAGAGTTTGCCCCCGTCTGGATAACTTCTGCAGAAGGAGCCCCTGGCACTCTGAAAGTCAAGCTCCAAAGGACGGTTTCCACCTTAATCACACTTTATGCAGGCTCAATAGGCCCTTAACGACCCTCAGAGGCTTCTGAGAGACAGCAAAGGGACAAGCATCTGGACCGCCCTTCCTTTCAGNAAAAAAACCACCTCCGCCCCAAAAACCCCAAACCAAACAACAACAAAAAAACCCACCACACACACACACAAAAGAGCCCCCACAAAAAGAAAAATGCAAAGGACAAGTCGAATTATATATGCCCTGTAACAGAAACACTAATCTTGAGGCATATGAACACAGAGCTTCCATCACTATGTAAACCTATAAGACTATATTTCTCGAAAGCAGAATGTCATTCGCCAACAAAAGCATTTGCTCTTTATGAGGGTTTCCACTGACACAAGAACCAGATTCTCCAACACAGGAACAATCCCACACCTCTTTCTTTTACACAGTATCACACAGTATCACAGTATCACCAAGGTAGGAAGAGACCTCACAGACCATCAGGTCCAACCCTTTACCACAGAGCTCAAGGCTAGACCATGGCACCAAGTGCCACGTCCAACCTTGCCTTGAACAGCTCCAGGGACGGCGACTCCACCACCTCCCTGGGCAGCCCATTCCAGTGGCCAATGACTCAGTGAAGAACTTTCTCCTCACCTCGAGCCTAAACTTCCCCCAGCGCAGCCTGAGGCTGTGTCCTCTCGTTCTGGCACTGGCCACCTGAGAGAAGAGAGCAACCTCCCCCTGGCCACAACCACCCCTCAGGTAGTTGTAGACAGCAATAAGGTCACCCCTGAGCCTCCTCTTCTCCAGGCTAAACAATCCCAGCTCCCTCAGCCTCTCCTCGTAGGGCTGTGCTCGAGGCCTCTCACCAGCCTCGTCGCCCTTCTCTGGACACGCTCAAGCATCTCAATGTCCCTTCTAAACTGGGGGGCCCAGAACTGAACACAGTACTCAAGGTGTGGTCTAACCAGTGCAGAGTACAGGGGCAGAATGACCTCCCTGCTCCTGCTGACCACACCATTCCTGATGCAGGCCAGGATGCCATTGGCTCTCTTGGCCACCTGGGCACACTGCTGGCTCATGTTCAGGCGGGTATCAATCAGCACCCCCAGATCCCTCTCTGTCTGGCTGCTCTCCAGCCACTCTGACCCCAGCCTGTATCTCTGCATGGGGTTGTTGTGGCCAAAGTGCAGCACCCTGCACTTGGAGCTATTGAATGCCATCCCATTGGACTCTGCCCATCTGTCCAGGCGGTCAAGGTCCCGCTGCAGAGCCCTTCTGCCCTCCAACTCAGTCACATCTGCCCCCAGCTTAGTGTCATCTGCAAACTTGCTGATGACTGACTCGATGCCCTCATCCAGATCATCTATGAAGATGTTAAAGAGGATGGGGCCCAGCACTGATCCCTGAGGGACACCACTCGTGACTGGCCGCCAGCTGGATGTGACACCATTCACCACCACTCTCTGGGCTCGGCCCTCCAGCCAGTTCCTCACCCAGCACAGAGTGTTACCATCCAAGCCGCGGACTGGCATCTTAGCCAGCAGTTTGCTGTGCGGAACAGTGTCAAAGGCCTTGCTGAAGTCCAGATAGACCACATCCACAGGCCTCCCCACATCCACCAAGCGGGTCACCTGATCATAGAAGGAGATCAGGTTGGAGAGGCAGGATCTGCCCTTCCTAAACCCATGTTGGCTGGACCTGAGCTCTTTGCCATTCCTCAGGTGAGCTCTTATCACCCCCAAGATAACCTGCTCCATCAGTTTCCCTGGCACTGAGGTCACCACACGTGAAATCTATAAAAGACACCGTCTAATGTGTCTCATCTCTCCTATCCCCTCATAACTTTATCATTGCATCTATTTTGTTGGTTACTCCTCTTCATCTCTCAGCAGTTTTAGTAATCCAACCTGTCTTTTCCATTTATAAATTAGTGGTGATGTCCACAACAACTCAGTTGCTGAAACACTTAAGGACCAAAGAGAATGAGCACTCATCTTCCCATGGTGGTACTGTTGCCTGTCACATGCAGAAAAGTTCCCACCCTAGATAATAACACTGCTTGACAATTCTCACTGCAAACTGCTTGTAGATTTGATCAGCCTTGAATGTCCAGATGGAAAAACTCATACTGGAGAAATGATTCATGTGTCAACAGCAGTTTTATGAACTTATCCTTCCATCAGTACAACATATAAACATTTAAATGTTTCCAAAGATTCTAAAGTGACTGCCAAACTTCCTAATATTGTGGGCTTGTAAATTATTACAGTGAGGTAATAGCTACTTGCCTGTGAACTGATTATCCTGAAACTTTGTTTTACTAAACATAAACCAAATTTAATTATCTTCATAATATGCTATAAAAATGCCTTTTGAAAGCTTAAATGTGCCACGATCTAATTAGATGCTGTTTCCTAATCTTTTTGTGACTTATCACACAGTCTTGGTTTAATCATTGAAACCAGAACTTTGAGACTGATTTTAAAAGAAACTCCAGCTGTCAATATTGGTAAGAATGGAGACTACACATGCAAAATAACTGCGAAAGGTTAGTCTGTGAATCAAGGTTGCTACCAAAAATCAAAACCGTAAGAAAAGTCTGTTTTCAATGTGAAGTGCAAGAAGGCTTAATCACTTGCTCTGTCTTTAAGGCTTATTTTCACTACCTCATGTTTAGAAGGGTGTATTAAAACAAACAAACAAACAAAACAACCAAATGGAGTCTAAAAGAGGTCAGAGAGGCTGTTAATTAAAACTGAAGTTGACAAGCTAAAAACACTTCTCATTCTTGATTACTAAAGAGATATTATTTTCAGAATATGTAAACCTGTATACACCTCAAAAACTAGTAAATTACCTGGAAGAAAAGGAAAATCACTGCAGCAAATGATTTGAAGAATCTCCAATAACCCTGAAGGAAAAGCAGTAAACTGCAGTCTAAATCAAAGCAGCTTGTACTATCCAAGGACATGTTAAGTCATTATGTTTTCAGGAGTGTTATAATGACAGCATTTTGCCCAGCTTCTCAAATACAAAACATCACATATATTCTGTGTTTCTTATATCCTGGGGAAAGGTGGGGAGAAGAAAGAAAGAAAGAGAGAGAGAAAAAAAGGCAGGAATATGTTTTGACAAAGGAAGCATTCCTGAAAAGGAACAAGTGTGAAGGGAAAATGTAGGAAGGTGAGGGAAATGTTTGGGGTGAAGAATGCAATCTCTGCTCATCACTGAACCAGTAGCATGTTAGTGGGAATGAGTGTATTAAGCCTTGAAATAAGGGAAGGCAAGTGGCAGGGCTGGGTTTTACTATGCCTTGAGACTTGCTGGGTCACTAGCACAGAATTCATAGACTATTCTTTAAATTATTATAAGGGTGGAATAACAACAGAGCATAAAAACCATGACAATGGCTTTACAAGTTTCCAGAGGGATCTATGGAGTCAATACATTTCATGCCTGTGTCACACCAATCAGTAGAAGCAATAATGAGAACTGGATTAGTGGATGTCAGAATTAATATGATGTACTTGTGAAGAGCCAGTATGGCTTTTGTAAAAGGATGTCATCTCCTCTAAACCCAGTGGAGCTCTCTGAAGGGGTCAGCAAGCATTAGGATTACATTGACATGGTTTTCCAAATGCTTCTGACAGAGTTTTAGGGAAATGCTTAGGCATATAGGACTCACAATAAAAACATGCTCTCATGGATAAAAACATAAAATGAAAAATTCTGATCAAAAGCTAGGAAAGAGAGCTAGAATGTAGAACTGCCTGTCAGTTCTTACAATGGAACAAAGTCATCACAGGACTTCCTCACTGAGGACCGGGACAGGCATTACAAAGGATGACAAAGTTTGCTAATTGTTCAAAATAGTAGTAATAAGGACCTATTATGAAGAACTGAAGACTCAACATGCCTAAGCCTCTGGACAGTGAAAAGGCAGAAGAAATTCATTGTACGCAAATGTAAAGTGACATATATAACAAGAACTCTAATCAGCATGTGTGAAAAGATGGACTCAGTACTTGGTACTACCACTCAGGAGTAAGAACCTGAAGTGAATTCCATGAAAACACTAACCCAGTGCTCAGCAGTTGCCTGAAAAACAAACCAGAGTGCTAGGGAAAGAAGCAGAACCCAGTAGACAAAGATATTATGTTAGTAAACATCTTGAATACTACAAGTAGTTTTGGACCTCCCATCACACAAAATGGGAAAGGGTCAGGAAAAAGATAGATCAAAGTAGCATGGAAAGGCTTGCATATGTTGAAATCAAATATTTGATTTCAATCAAGTGACAAGTGACAACTTCATAGAGAGACTCTTCAGTAGAAAAAAACAGATTTGGAATTAAAACATGAGTCTACAAAATCACAAGAGATGCAGAACAGGTGGGTAGGAACCCAAGAAAATCAGTTGCAAAACAAAAGGAAGAAAATAGTCCTTTGAGGCAACTGGTATTCAACAGGTGATGCTCTTTGATAAAGGGACTGGTAAATGCATTAATTGTCAAAGGGATTGCAAGGAGATAGAAAGTTCACCACAAGGAAATTGTGGGCTACTGAACATAAAATTCATATATTGAGAATTCAAACAGCCCTGAAGCTGAAAATAACTAGAAGTTTAAAGTTACAGGGAGGGAACAGAAAAGTAAAATATATATCTAATTTGATGTCTTTTCGGGCATGTCCCCATGGCGACAATGTGAGACAGGATCTTAGACTAGTTGGACCATAGGTCTACTCAAATAAAGCCTTTCTCATAGTCTTATGAGAGCTAATTAAAACTTCACTTGATGGTATTCCAGTCTTTTAAATCTGTGAACTTGCTTTACACTTTATTATAAACAAGATACGTTGGCAGTTTCATGAAGCGCTGGTTCTTTCTAATTGTCTGGGGTTTTTTCTCGCACATTCTGGGTTTGAGTCTTTAAAAGCATAGATAGCCAATCTGCAAAATTGGTGAAGATCCACAACAATATTTCATCTTTTGTGTTTCTTTGTGGTGGTACCTAAAGGATTAAGGGGGGGGGGGAGGGTTATCTTGATGTTACTTCACCACCTCTGGTAGATAGGAATCTGATCTTGAACATCACTACACACAAAAATCTTCTGGGGTATCCCCCGCCCCCCCCCAACTTTAGAA